>JARHVA010000241.1:1342500-1642500 GCA_037957365.1 Torreya grandis | reverse complement strand
TTGTGTAGTTGTGTAATCAGAGAAATAATCAAAAATATATTTTTGGAAAAAATCCCAATGATTCTGACATCTTTTAAGAAATGCTTAGTATGAAATATTCTTTCCAAGTTTGATTATTAGCTTCTCAATAATTTTAGTTTTGATGCAAAATTACCTCCCATGAAGGGCATCTATTAGAGAGATAATGTTTCCATAGTGCATGACGTAAAATGTAATGATTTATGATAAAATTGTGTAAATATTTCTATCAACATTTTGAATCACACTCCATGAACCATAATCATGATGAGATAATAATATGAATAGATTGTAAACCAAGTTTCTATTTACATATATTAGAAATGAAGTGTTGTGTGATTGAGTAGTTGGGATTTTTTTTTTGAAAAAACCTTGTGATCCTAACATCATTTCTTTCTAGGTTTGATTCTAAGCTTCTAAAGAAGTTTAGCCTTGAGGCAAAATTGTCTCCCAAGAAGGGCATCTATTAGAGAGATAGTGTTTTCACAGTCCATGATGTAAAATAAAATCATTTCTAGTAAATTTGTGTAAATATTTTTTAAATCAACATTTTAGATCATGCTCCATGAACTATCATCAGGATGATAGAATAATATGAGTATATTTTCAACACATGTTTCTATTTATAGATGTTAGCAGTGAAGTATTGTGTAGTCAAGTAGTTGGGGAAATAATAAAATATATTTTTTTATGGAAAAGCCCTGTGATCATGGAATTTTTTAAGAAATGCTAAGTTAGCAATCTTCTTTCCATGTTTGATTCTTAGCTTCTACAGAAGTTCAGCCTTGAGGTAGAATTTCCTCCCACAAAGGGCATTTATTAGAGAGATAGTGTTTCCACAATCCATGATGTAAAAGAAAACAATTTTTAGTAAAATTGTGTCAATATGTTTTGAAACAACATAAGAAAACCAAGACCTTATCTTTCATTTTTCCATCAAGAATATCTTGTGCTCTTATTTTATAAAATAATAGAACATGTCTAGGATGTTTGTAGTAATGACAAATATATATTTTCTATGGAATTTTGAAAGATGACTTGAATAATGAGTCAGTTTTATTTTTTGCAGTTGTTACTTTTTCCTTTGTCTCAAAATTAGGAGAATCAATATTTTTAATGTGATTCTTCTCATCGATAAATGTATAGATTACAATTTCTAAAATTGGGTTCAATTTGCTTAAGTTAAAAGCCTTATTTGACATATTATTAGGCATGATCAAGAATATGGATTTTGTGTCATCATACTTTACTGTTTCATTAATACCTACTAACTAATTTATCAAAGAGTGGAATTTACTTATGTGAGCTACCATATTTTTGCCTTCTTCAATAGTTAAACCATACAATCATTGTTTCATTATTTTTTTATCATTATCGACCTGAGACCTGAACAGTTTATTTAATGAAACCTAAAAAAAATTGGAAAATTTATGAAAATACACATGAAGCAAGTAAGGTTTTGACAAACCAAGTGGTCATCCTCAAAGTTATTTTTTGATCAACAATAATTGCATATATATCTGCCAAGTATGAAAATATTTTCCTTTGAACTTCTTGACTAGGTGTAATTTTTCCATGGCTATTGTTATCCCTCCCCCCATAGATGGACTCAAGACATCCGTTTCAATCGAAAATGTGTCCTTTACAATAAATATATTTGAATTCAAAACAAACATCTATATGTCCATATGTAACCTGGATGTCTTGCATATCACTCATATAGTGTGAAATGCATGTGTATGTAAATAATATGCCATCTACCAAACATGAGATAAATAATATATGTAAATACTGCAAACTATAAATCAATTCATGCTCAACTCCTGATTTTAGATTTTCCGAATATATTAATGTTATTATATTTTATAATTATTTGATTTTTGAAATATTTTAAATTTTGAAGACCAACCAATGCCTATAGAGTCAATGATATCTCCGCCTCCACCCCCACAACCATTGTGATTTATTGATACACATATCAAGGATTTTTATTCATAGAGGGTCATAGTTTCATTCTTAAAACTACAAAATAATTCATAAAATGGGTAGAATCCACACTATTATCATCAACTAAAGGTGAAGATATATGTAAATTCCTAATGACGAATACAATTTCATGATTTTGACTACCATCATCCATTGTCATAGATAATGGTCCTCATTAAAGAATAAAATAGTTAATTGATTTTGTGCCAAACATAAGGTATGTTATACGTTTTCCACCCATATTATCTAGAAGGAAACAAACAACCAAAAGTGTAAAATAAATGCTTACAAAGATATTAAGCAAAGCACTCACCAATAATGGTGTAGATTGGCACAATTAGATTATTTATGCCCTTTACGCCTATCTCACAAATGTCTACACACCAACCAAGGCTACACCTTACTCTCTTGTTTATTGAATGGAATAAGTGTTACCCTTAAAGTGGGAGATACCTTCTTTTCATATTTATTTGAAAGACAACATTAAAGATAATAGATATCCAAAGAATTAGAAACACTAGATGATAGATGCATATAGGCCACTAAAATCTTAAAGTTTACCAATATTGTATTTAGAAAACATGACAAGAAAGTTTCCAACTGTGAATTTTAAATTGGAGACTTAACATTAAAAGAGAATCAAAAGAACACCAATGCAAATAAAGAGAATGAAGGAAAATTTAAGCCTAATTGGTTGGGCCCATTTTTTGTTGTAGAGAAGGTGGGTACATGATCCTATTATTTAGCTACACTAGAAGGGAAATGTTTGGTTGTTCAGGTTTACAATCACACATGCACTAGTTATGTGCCACAAGTGCATATCCAAACTTAATTTACCTATGCCAACATATCATGCAAGATAACCTTTCATGCTCAACCAAGGTGTAGAGAGATGTGAATTATCTCGTGCATGACCTTGCACACTTGAGGATACTGTAATTATTTTATACTACTTTATCAATGCATGGTAATAACCGAACATACAGTAAATGATAATAGGGGAACACTATTCTCCATAAGTAATTCTTTGATCAAAGACAAAATACCTGCAATTGTAATAACAACTTATATAA
Organism: Torreya grandis; assembly: GCA_037957365.1. NCBI lineage: Eukaryota > Viridiplantae > Streptophyta > Pinopsida > Cupressales > Taxaceae > Torreya > Torreya grandis. The sequence continues at coordinate 1,639,423 of JARHVA010000241.1, read as the reverse complement.
ATAATAACATTAGTTCAAATAATAACATTAGTTCAAATAACAACAATAAAATTTCATGGATATAAAGTCCATAAAAACATAAATGACATGTTATGGTTAATTCTACAAGTTTTCTCTCTATTTGGATAACATTTTCCCTTAGACCATAAGCTCTCTACCAATAAAATGGAAATATTTCCCTTATGGTTAATCAAATCCCATCCAAAAAACTTTTGTCTCCCTTTTATAGCCTTCCAAAATCTCTATGTGTTCTAAAGTTGATCAACTACCACCAACTTGTATTTAATGCATTATCCTATTAGGCATGTTGGGTTGAAATGTCTCACCCTCACTATTGTATCTCAACTTACTATAGAATAAGATCTATAGGTAATTACTAATTTCATTTACCTTCCTCTAATCATGTTAATTTTTTTTAGGTATGACATTGTTATGTAGTTACTTCCACCATTTTCTCTAGCTATTTTTTCATATGTAAGCACATGGACTTGGCTATCAGTATGTGTCACACTCTTATAAATTGAGGCACTCTAGCAATAGGTTGGACTTAGTTGAAATTGTCATGGCCTAGGAAAATCTAGGGTTAACATTACCCCACTCTAACTTGGTTGGTTTCCCTCAAAAAACCCACCAATAGCCATGATATCAACAAGGAAGTCTGATGCCTCTTTGGTCAACCTAACTTCAAAATTGGTCCAATGTGCAAGTGCAGCCTACGCTTATTCTATGATGCTAAAGCTATGCACATCTATGCTCTTAAATTTAGGAGGCTAAACTTGAGACCCATTAACATATAATTTTATTACCTTGACCTTCTTGGTCATCCCCTTAAGGGTGTCCTCTAGTACACTTTCCTCATCAACCGTCTGGTGATAAATACTTTTGAATATTTCTTTATGCTTTTGATAGCTCATGCCAATTTTATTGATGATGTATTACACTTCCTTTAGAGGTTGGGTTCTCTTAATTTTTTCATTTTTTTTATACACTTGCATAGACAAGTCATCTTATTCATATTATTCATCATTCAAATGTGTTATGATCACCCAAATCTACTAGGTAAAATTTAATATAATCTGCTGAGCCACAAGAGCTATCCAAGTGAGATTATTCAATAAGTCCTCACATCCCTTGAGTTGCCCTAAAATATTGATATGAGCTTATCTTGTTCTTTGATTTCTCTATCCTTTATGCCCTTCTTCCTCTGTAATGGGTGGTCCACAAATATATCTAGTTTTTTCATTAGTTAAACTCTCTCCAAGTCAAATCCATCCAAGAGGCTAAGCTCATTTTTTATGATGCATTGACATAGACTCATCATTTTCAAGCCCATGGTAACCAACTTATTTTCTAATTGAGTGTGGTGATAATCTAACTTTGTGAAATGTGCCCTCTAGTTATCGATTATAGCACTATTCATGATGTTTTGACAACTCACCTATATCACTAATTTGAGCAACATGCTGTCAAGCTTAACCCAATGAGCTTGATTGGGTTGACATAGACAATTTGTTGCTCACCTTGGGTTGCATCAAGTTCTTGGTCTTTGAGGGAATTGATGGGTACTTCAAACACTGGTTCATCCATATATGCATTTAAGTTAATACACATTTTCTTGTGCATATATGATATTGCATCCTCTACCTTCATGGCATGCAAAAAATATAGGTTTATATATATAATCCTTTGTTTAACCCTCTCTTAGACACTCATCCCCTAAATAATCTCTGAAAATTCTATCAACACAAATAATTTCAAACCTAAAGTCTTTTTGGGCTCTTCTTCAAAGACCTTGTATTTTCCTTTATCTAACCTCCTCTTATGATGTTTTAATTTCAATCACTCTAGGCCTAAAGCTATCGATTCCATTTCCTTCTCCATAGTCATGATAGGCTTTCTATTATCCTCTTTTGCTATAGACTCACTCCAACCACTCATTAGTGATTACATCTCTACTTGGTATTCAACACAGTCTCAAATCAATTTTTGAGAGTTGTTTGAATGTCATATATGCTCGAGGTATCATCCTCACTTGTACATTGTGAGCTATATTATGCCTAGTCATGTAGATTATATTTTACATCACCACCATCCTTAATCTTCATTTTGTGTTGGTTCTTAGGCATCCTTGGGTGGGGATTGTATGATCATTGAATTTATTTTAGGGGGTGATGGCTTGGGAGAGGATTGATTGGTAGGTTGTGGAATGACCATCTGCACCCATCGCATTATCAAGGGGACTATATCTTCTTCAGACTCAACATGAGAAGATATTGTAAATATTCTAGGTTAGCTTATCAATGCATGGTAATAACTAAACACACAATGAATGATAATATAGGAATGCTATTATACATAAGTAATTATCCTATCAAAGACAAAACACCAACAAGTTTAATAAAAAAATATATTAATAACAACATTATCTCAAATAACAACAACATCATCTCATGGTTGTCAAATCTACAACAACACAAATGACATTATCATTAATTCAAAAAAAAAAATCTCTATTTTAACAACATTTCCGCTCAAGCCAGAAACTCTCTATCAATAAACCAATAAGTTTCCCCTATTCTCAATCAAATCCCATCCAAAAAACCTCTTGCTTACCTTTTATAGCCTTCCAAATTCTCTATGTCTCTCGATGTTTCTCAACTACAACCAACTAATAGTTAATGCATCATCCTATTTGGCACACTAGGTTGAAAACCTTACCCTCATCATTGTATCTCAATTACATGTCAAAGAAAATATATAGATAATTACTTCCATTATTTTCTTTCCATTAATAACACTAATTTTTCTGTTTGAAACTAACACGCAATTAATTTTGCCATTATCTCTAGTTATTTTATCATATGAATTCACGTGGACTTGGTTGTCATTATGCACCATGCTCTTGGAAATTGAGGCACTCTAGTGTTAAAATAGACTTAGTCAAAAATTACATGGCCCATCAAACTTTGGGGTTAACATCACCCTCACTAACTCTATTGGTGTGCCTCGGACAAACTACCAATAGCCCAGATATCAATAAGGAACTTCGGGACCTCTTTGGTCAATTCGACTTCAAAATTGGTCTAGCACACAAGCATATCTTGAAATTCTATTATGATTCTAAAGATGCATATAGCTAGGCCCTTAAACTCAAGAGGTTACTCCTAAGACCACTTAGCTTCTTATTTTATTACCTTGACCTTATTGATAATCCCCTTAAGGGTATCCTCCAGTGCACTTTCCTCATCAATTATGTGGCATTGAAGACTTTTGAAGATTTATTTGAGATTTTTTCAGCTTGTGCCAATGCCTTCTGCTTCATTTATAAGTTGGTTTCTCTCATATTTTCCTTTTTCATACACACTTGCAAAACTATGGTATCTTATCCCTATTGTTCCTCATGTAAACCTGTTGTGATCAAACTTTGAGTGGTAAAATTTTGGAAAATTTGCTCAACCATGACAACTCTTTTAGTGAGCTTGTTTAATAAGTCTTTGCATCCCTCAAGTCTCAATACAAAAATTGATTAGAGATTACTATTGCAATTTGATTTTATTGTCCTTTGTGCCCTTCTTCCTCTATAATAGGGAATCCATTGTTAGAGGTACAAGATGACAGAGAGTGGGGGTGAATTAGTGAACCAATATTTCATTTTCTGATCACTTATCATTCATTCATTGGCATTCATGAATCAAAACAACATCATATGTAACTAGATTATCATCAAAGCAAGGAGACCACATACAAATCATCCTTAAGAGAGGTTCATCATAACACAACATCTAACGTGGGAAACCCTCATGGGGAATAAAATCCACTCTCAAGCCTACAAACACATGAACTACTTGTCATATAAGGTATTACAAACATGAGACTTTAGTGGAAGACCCATTCCACAAGGAGCACCTGCCCTTAGGATGGTCAAATCCTTTTGACCTAGATTTAGTGAAACACTTGCTGCACAAGGAGTACCTGACCCTAGGATGGTCAAGTCCTTCTACTTGGATTTAGTGAAACACATGCTTCACAAGTAACACCTACCCCTAGGATGGTTAAGTCCTTCTGACCTAGATTTTGAGCACCCTTCCAACACCTAAGATATGAACATCTATTGAATATTGATTACCTATCAATTTGATGGAGATAAAATGTATATCAGCCCCCTTCACTTCTTCACACAGCCACAAACATCCAAAACCACCTTTTGGATCACTCTACACTTCTCAACAATAACTCTATCATAACCTCAACAACATGACCAAATGGTCATACACACAATCCACACTCTGATCTGCCTCTCAAATCAACCACCAAGCTTACACATACACCATCTATCCTTTGCTCATACTCAAGGCATCCAAAACATCCGTTTGGATCACTCTAGACCTTTTAGCTCATCCTCAATATTCAAACCTGCAAGACCACTATATGTGACATCATAAATATGACCTATAGGTCATACACAAAAATATCAACCTACTCTGCTCTATGACCCATCCATTGGGCACACTCCCTTCTTCTATTCTTCACTCCACAACACTCACACATGCCTCTCTTTCATAAGACTTCAAACTATAAGAGTAATGTTTTTGACATAAAAAATATGACCTATAGGTCATACACATGGTCATCAACATTATTTGTTATTCAATCCATCCACCAGGCACCCTTACTCTCCTTCACCTCTCAACTCTATACTCTTCCTCCACTTAGAGCCTGTTTTCACAAGTCTAGAAATCATTACCTTTGATTTCACCTTTTATAGAGCCTTCATGATTATTATCTTCTAGGTCATCCTTAATACTTGCCTTAGCCCTTAAGACTTCTAATCATATCTTTAATACCATCCACACATGTCAACTATAGCATCCATGGGTCACACTTAAGTGGCTACGCCTTTCAATTAGAACTTATTAGCCCTTATAGGTCTCATGGAGATCTATTCACCCATTTAGCACTTCATAGATAAATTTAGAAACATAGGACCACTTGAGAATGCATAAGTCCACTCCACATGACATCTTAGACATAAGTCATCATTAAACACCTATGTGTATGCTCAATCTACTCAAACATTAGCCTTATACACAAGAACACCATGAATGAATAAATTGTCAACTTATAAGCATTTGTTCATACTGAATATGGATTGGTCAAACCTCCAAAATCCATACAAATTATCTTCATGGAGTCTAAAACACTCTCCAATAGCTTAGTCCACTTGAAACATCCAAATTTCATTAGAACAACTCAAAATATCCATCTCTATTCACATACAAAACATGGTCAAACACATGGTTAACTTTAGAGCTCAAAAAATTTGACTGTACAAACATTCAGACCTTCTAACTATGTTCTTTGGATACATCTTGAAGTCCTCTACAGCTTTACTTTTTACTACACCTTTGAATTCATCTTGGATCAAAAGATATGATCAAAATACTGTAGACTCATTTTTCCCTTTGTTAATTTAAATATTCAAATTCCAATGGTCATTGTTAAACATCGAACACTTCTTCAACATCTTGTGTCCTCACATCTCTTGAATGAATATGCATCATTGATCATTCTTAAAAGTATATTGATCTTTAACTATGCTAAACAACTATCACTTTGACCTCAACCTGTTCTCCCTAGCAACTTTGACCAAATGTGCACCATCGATCTCCTCAGAAGCAGCTCGGTCTTTACCTTCGTTTAATATTAAACATCGAACATGTTGACCTCCTCTTTTGCACCCTTCAATATTAACGAAATATGCACTGTCAATTTCCTTAGATCAACTAGATCTTTAAATTGTAATGCTTACCATTAGATCTTGATCATAACTCCTGTGATTACAACACTTGGCACCCTCATGTGCCTTTTGAACACTTTATTTGTCAATCCATGAGCTTATGACATTAAGTAATCTTGCATGCACATTGGATTCTCTATGGTGGAATTAGCTGAAGATAAATAAAGATGCCTTTCAATGTAGTTGTACACTGGTGAACGTGAAGCCTAGTTTTATATGCACAATAAACTCAGGGTGTTTGATACCAACCATCACTAGAGAAAAAATTTATACTCCCCCTGGTTCACTTGGTTCAACTTTCACTAGGGAGAAGATAGGGTGCTTCAGTGCCTCGACAAAACTTTGTTGGTTAAGCAAGATCATTTTTACTTTGCTCTGGTCTAAGATAGGGTAGTTTTGGTCATCCCTAATACTTTTTTATCAGACCATCACCCTATATGATTTAATGTTGAGTAGACCACACCTCAAGTTAAGCCTTCATCTCTAATTATATCTCAATATTTCTCACCTCAAACATGAAATAATGGTGGGGCATATATATAGAATTTAGAACTTGGTCCCTTGGCCAGAGGAAAATACTAGCTGGATTTAGTGGTGGTTTGATGATCTTATTTGTACTTCCAAATTTCTTAGATTCTATGGCAAGCAAGTGACCTCTGTCAGATGGCATCTGTACAATGCTACCAATTGTGGATATGTTTGGGCTTCATAGGAGATGGATCAGTCATATTTCAATGTTCATCTCCAAACTCAAGTGGCACATTGGAGACATAAACTCCAAACTAAGGAGGCTCACAAAGCTAGAGGAGCTCATCTAGGAGCTCATATTCATTAGTTGGAAATTGGAGACAAAGTTTGTTAGGAATTTTTTGCCCTCCTTCACTCAAAGAGAGATGTTGATAGAATCAAAGTTGTCAAGGAACATTCGGCTTACCAAACTTCCTGACATTTTTTAAGGTTGTGTACATCATTATCATGGTGTTTTATTAGCACAAGCTTCTTTTCCAAAACATGTAGTGACTCTCCTCTAATGCCTCCATGTTGTACTCTATAATGTTTCCAATTCTCAAAGAGTTGCCTATGATAGGCCCTTATCTCTCAACGACCTCTATGAGGTTGTTAAGTAGATGGTAGTTGACAAAGTCATAAAATTGATTGTTTCTTGTGTGATTTATACCAAACCCTTTGGGATACTATTGGACCTGATCTTCATTGAGTTTATTTTGAGGCTATTCTAACCAACTCTTTGGGATCCTTTATAACCCAGGGTAACATCAAGTTTATTTCCAAGGTTGGTGATCATGAAATTATCACCAATTGGAGGCTTATTAATTTGAATAATGTCTCCTATAAAATTATTGCTTAGGATTCATCCATCAGGGTGAAACACATTCTCCCTTTAATTGTTAGGAGTGAGAAATGTTAGGTTGTGGAGCTAAAATCTTCACTCATGCAGACATGGAGGAGGTTGCTGAGTTGTAGAGCAACCAAATTCAGTCTGATCAACCGACGTCAGTCATATACAGTGAAGACAACAATCGACATCGATCAGGTATTGACCGACGTCGGTCATCTCCAGCCTGACAGGGACCGACGACGGTTGCTTGTGCGGTTTCAAGACTATTAGTTGCATGAAAAATTAGTTAACGAACTGGTTGTTTGCATGTTAAGAGGCTAATTTTAGTTTTGAGCTGTGGATCTAATTATTGTAATTAGATGTCTAATTATTGTTTGCATGAGATCTATATAATAGACTCATGGGTTGTATTGTAAGGTGTGGTAGTTTAGAGTTGAGCTTGGTTAGCTCCTTCTATTGTGAAGAGAGCAAGGGTAGCTCCTCCTAGTTCCACAGTAGTGCCAAGTATGGGTGCTGGTTTGGAGAATCAGAAGGATTCTTCATGTATGTAGGATCTTGGTCAGCAGGTGTGCAAGGCCACGTTTGGAGATCTACATGGTAAGTAAGATCATTGATTTGCAGGTGTGTGTGTGTGTGTGTGTGTGTGTGTGTGTGTGTGTGTGTGTGTGTGTGTGTGTGTGTGTAAGGTCTAGGTTTGCAGGTGTACAGAACTAGGTTGATCTATAGGTGGCAGCAAGATCAAGGTGATAGCAACACAACAAGTAGCAAGATCAGGGAGATCTACTTGGAGTATGGTGTGTACTCAGTTGGAGAGCAAAGAGGAAGGCAAGGTAGATCCTTCCAAAGTAAGATCATTTGAGTTGCAGGTTGTTGCAAGTTCATGGGAGATCTACTTGGAGTGCGTTGTGTACTCGATTGAGTATGTGTGTATACTTGGTGTACAGGCAGTAGTGGATACTGACTGGTTGGAGGTGAACACCAACTCTATGTTTGAGTTGTGTGTTGGGACCGTAATTGAGAGAGTGAGCTCTTGAAGGTGAATTACTATACACTTAGTGTGGGAAGCCTGTAAGGTGTGGAAGAGTATGGCGTCTCTTCATTTGTAATTCTTTTTCTGGAATAATATTAATATAATTGGGTATTGTCTCTCATATTCTGTATTATTTTTGAATTCTAGTTACTTGTGATTCTAGTTTAATTCTACATGTTAGTTGCTTGTATATGGTAATCAGTTGTGCTTCCTAGATCTTGACAAGTGGTATCAGAGCTAAGGTTGCAGGGAGTAGGTTTGTGGTTGATTACAGGTCACTCTCAGGGGTTTCTGATTGAGTGGGAGTATAGCAATGGCAGAAGAAAGTAAGCTAAGAATGGAGAAATTGAAAAGCATGAATGGTCAATTACGGTGTTATGGAAAAAAAGAGCAGGTAAAGAAATATTGTTGGTTGGTAGTAGATCAGCATGAAGGAACTGAAGAAGCAGATGTTGCAGGTGTTGTTGCACAGGATGCTCTGGGATGTTCCTTGGATAAAGTAGAATCTTGTTTTATAGATTCTGTTGCCTCTTTCCATGCAGACCGAAATAGAGTATTTTTCCATGTTAAGGTCTTTGGAGACTTTGGAAAGATTTATTTAGGGGCTGGTGTGCCTTGTCAAAGTATTGGCAAAGGGGAAGTGAAGCTAAAATTGTAGGCGGCCAACACATGGGTGTTGAAAGAGGTCATGCAGGTCCTGGTTCTGAAGATAAGGCTAATTGCTTCAGAAAAGTTGGGTGATGAGAGATGCACAAAAATTGTCACAGCGGATGCACTTGAATTAGCATGTGGTAAGAAAGTAGGTACTCTTTATCTACTTGCTTATATTACTGATTCTTCTATTGTGAAGATGTGGCTTTGTAGACTTGGTCACATGAGCAAGAAGGAGATGCATGTTCTTAAGAGGAAGTTAGATGTCTTTGACAGACTTAAGAACTGAAAAGCCTTGGTGTTTTTGGAGGAGATGATGGACAGAGATTAGTGGAGAAGGCTAGACATCTCTGAGCAGCGCGGTTTGGACAGGGTTTTGATCCATGCATAGCTCATGGGTAAAAAGTCATCACTCACAGGAAAACACAGGTACCGGCATTGGTCAAGGGGAACCGACATCGAACAGACAGGTACCGATGTCAATCATGTGTAGACTAGAGGATTCGGTGGTGTCGGGTAGGTGGAGACTGATGTCGATTGTATAACTGGCATCGGTGACCTAGACAGTCACTTGGAACCGACATCGGTTGGATGCAGACTGTGTGGTGACCGAGGTTGGTCACTGAAATAGATTTTGGGTGGACAACAAGCTGTCAAGGAGTCTCAAATGTCCATATGGAGGACTGAAAGGGTAAGTAAGCCTCAAATTCATTGTTCCTCTTCTTTATACTCATTGCTCACTACAGAGCAGGAAGGATCCAGGAAACTATGAGAGCTTGGCATGAATGAGGAATTTGACTCCTAGGATGCAGAACCAAATGGGAGATTTGGTAGGGTTGCCAGCCGGTATGAAAGCACTGAAAGACAAATGGATTCCTTGGTTAAAGAATAGAGAGAATGGATACGTGAGATGGAAGGCCAGGTCATATGGTCTTGAGGAAGCTGCAGGACAGTGGTACAAGTTTGATAGGTGGATGACAAAGCAGGGCTTTAGTCAATGTTAGTGTAACCATTGTGTTTGTCTTACCAGTGGATGATGATTGAAACATTATTCTGTTACTGTATGTGGATGGTATGCTAGCTGAAGGTTCAGACATACAGGGTTTTGCTGAACTAAGGGTAAGGTTAGTTCAGTGGTTTGCCATGAAGGATTTGGGAGCAGCAAAATTCTTTGGCATGAGTAATCCTAGAGACAGGGAGATCACATGTTGATGTTGTCATAGGATGATTGTGTGAAGGTAGTACAGGATGCAGAACAAGGCAGTACACCTATGGATGGACAGTTCACAGAACAGGGTCCCCAATCACATGATGAGGTTGAGTATGTGTACTCCCTGAGTTTGCCCAAGCAGTGGGTGCTGTCAGAAAGTTTGTAGTCAATCCGAGAAGGAAGCACTGGAAAGCGGTTCAGTGGGTTCTCAGGTATCTGAGAGAGACCAGTAGTAGGTCGACATGCTATGCAAGGTCAAGTTCTTTTCTACATGGGTTTGTAGATGCAGATGTGGTAGGTTACTTGGATGACATGGTTTGCACCATAGGATGTGTGGTGGTTGGTCTTCAGGGTTGAGCTTGAAGAGGGACACAAGCCAGGAAATAAATTAGATGGTGTACAAGTACAAGTACAATGTAGCTATTTATCTCCAAGTGGGAGATTGTTAGGTTGTGGAGCTAAAAGCTTCATTGATGCAGACATAGAGGAGGTTGCTGAGTTGTAGAGCAACTGATGTCAGTCTGATTAGCTGACATCGGTCATATATAGTCAAGACAACAACTGACATCGGTCAGGTATCAGCTAACATCGGTCATCTCCATCCTGACAGGGACCGATGTCGATCGCCTGTGTGGTTTCAGAACTGTCAGTTGCACGAACAGTTAGTTAATGAACCAGTTGTTTGCATGTTAAGAGGCTAATTTTAGTCTTGTGCTGTGGATCTAATTATTGTAATTAGATGTCTAATTATTGTTTGCATGAGATCTATATAATAGACTCATGGGCTGTATTGTAAGGTGTGCTAGTTTAGAGTTGAGCTTGGTTAGCTCCTTTTGTGTGTGAAGAGAGCAAGGGTAGCTCCTAGTTCCACAGTAGTGCCAAGTATGGGGGCTGATTTGGAGAATTAGAAGGATTCTTCATGTATGTAGGATCTTGGTCAGCAGGTGTGCAAGGCCACGTTTGGAGATCTACATGGTAAGTAAGATCATTGATTTGCAGGTATGTGTGTGTGCAAGGTCTAGGTTTGCAAGTGTGCAGAACCAGGTTGATCTGCAGGTGGCAGCAGGATCAAGGTGACAGCAACACAACAGGTAGCAAGATCAGGGAGATCTACTTGGAGTACGGTGTGTACTCAGTTGGAGAGCAAAGAGGAAGGCAAAGTAGATTCTTCCAAAGTAAGATCATTTGAGTTGCAAGTTGTTGCAATTTCATGGGAGATCTACTTGGAGTGCATTGTGTACTCGGTTGAGTATGTCTGTATACTCAGTGTACTGGCAGTAGTGGATACTGACTAGTTGGAGGTGAACACCAACTCTGTGTTTGAGTTGTGTGTTGGGACTGTAATTGAGAGAGTGAGCTCTTGAAGGTGAATTACTGTACACTTGGTGTGGGAAGCCTGTAAGGTGTGGCGTCTCTTCATTTGTAATTCTTTTTCTAGAAGAGTATTAATACAATTGGGTATTGTCTCTCATATTCTGTGTTATTTTTGAATTCTAGTTACTTGTGATTCTGGTTTAATTCCACATGTTAGTTGCTTGTATATGGTAATTAGTTGTGCTTCCTAGATCCTGACAAGAAAATCGGCTTCATATAGAATAGGTTCACTCTAGATAATGTTATTATCATCTGGGAAGGTATGGAATGGACTCAACTTTATAATCAAAAGGATTTGTTTGTCAAGATTGATTTTGAGAAATATTATGACCATATTGAGTGGACATTCATTCTAGCCATGTTGAAGGTACTTGGTTTTGGTCCCAAATTTGTTGAGACTATTAACATGCTCTTTCAGAATGTTTGGGCCTATGTCACTATCAATGATACCCAATCCTCTCAGTTTGAAATTCATCATTCTATCCAATAAGGATGCCATTTATCCCCTTATTTATATGTTCTTATAGAAGAAGGATTTATCTACCTACTAGCTAATTATAATGCTAGGGGCTTATTGAAAGGCATCTCCCTCCCTCAATCTGATAGATATCTTTTAAATGGCTACTTCGTAGATGATTATTTTCTCACTCTTCAGGAGGAATAAGATTCCATTAGGAATGCCATGGAGTGTCTAAATATATTTTTTTGGATTCAAGATCATTTATCCAATAGAGGAGGACTCAGTGTTATTGTTAGTCTCTAGGCCCCAAACATCCTTGGTTGGAGGATTATCAATGGAAATGGATTCTACCAGGGGTACAGTTTAAGTTTATTAGCATTCCTTTTGTCTTTCAAGCCTCTCCTTCTAAACTATAGATCTATGTGGTGCAAAGAGTTGAAAAAAAAATCTCCTTTTAGATCACCAAGCCTCTTTCTCTTGCTGGCAAATATCAAATTTGCTCTAAAGTTTTGGAAGCTATTCATGTGTATTGTTCCTCTTATTGGGACCCTTCTAATGCCGCTTATATAAAATTAGAAAAACTTCTATGATATTTTTATGGGCTAATTTTGAGAGTCATAAGGGTTTCCACAGAGTTGCTTGAAACATATGTTGTCAACCCAAGAAAGCTGGGGGACTAGGTCTCTTAGATATTAAAATTTAAGGCCTTATTTTTGTTACTAAATGGATTATTAGATGTCTTACTAGGGATGAATCTTTGAATATTCTTATATGCCATTGTATCTCTCAGGGACTCCCATGTGGTAGAAAGGCATGGTAAGGCCTAAGACTTCACTCTCTACTCATAACCCTAGTGCATGTTAAAATCAAGGGTGGCTTTATGATTCAAAGGATATATAAATCTTGGGAAAAACTTGAGCCTCACCTTAACTAGGTAGGTGAGGGTTTTAGGAATGACCTCTCCATCAAATCCTAGTCCCTCTGGTGGTCGCATTGCTTAAATTTTCATAACATTACCTATCCCTTAGTCCCTTGGGTTAAAGGGTTAAGGATCTTTAGGAAAGGTGTGAGGGTTATCAATGATCATTTTTGCAAGGAAAATAGGGCTTGGCTCACTTGGCAACAATTTAGAATAAATTTTAGCTAATTAATTCAGATGCAAAGGTTATTGCAAAAATTTAAGGTTCCATCCCTGACAAGTATTTACATAAAACATAAGTCAATTCCCTTTTTCTTTGGTGAAAGGATTGGCACTAGACTATGGCCACCCCTTCACCCGATATTCTCTTTTGTCTAGGGTATAATTTACTAGCCTCGTAACATATTCCAGATAATATGCTCAACCTCAAATGGGATCTTCATTCTAGACATGGGGTTTGGGCTTGATGCTTTAGCACTATGTGGTCTACTATTATTGAGCCCTGAAAAGCTCATTTTTTATGGTGTCTTCTTTATCAAGGTTTACCTGTGGGAAACCAACTCAAGCATCTAGTTGTGTTTAATGTTGTCCCCAAAGGTTCAACAGGTTCAAAGGCTTCTGTAGGCGAGTTCAATCAAAAGAACAAGTTTCCAACACTTAGTCATTTTCAAGATTGGTTCAACCAAAAAATGTTCATAGGCAAGCTTCTAAGCAAAGATTTAACCATTGAACCATTGAACCGTTGAACCTTGAACCATTTTGGTTCAACGGGTTCAATGGGTTCAAAGGTTCAATGTCATCAGCAAGGGTTAAGCACTTTGTCAAGGTTTAAAGTTCAACCATTTCAAGGTTCCATGGTTTCGAACACTTAACGAAAAACAAAGGCTTGAACGATTGAACCGTTGAACCTTAAACCATTTTGGTTCATCGGTTCAATAGGTTCAACGACCAAATGGTTCAACGTGATTGGTTTAAAAGATTAAAAGGACTTAGCCAAATAAAGAGAAATAACCATTGAACCATTGAACCACGGTTGGTTCAATCAGTCGGTTCAATCAGTAGGTTCAAGGGGCTACTCCAAAGCCAAAGATGCAAGTGCCCTTGTGGAGGGTAGGCAACATTGGTTCAAAGGTCAAAGAGAAGATATAATAGACAGAATTCCTTCGGATTTGTTCAAAGGCCCAAAAGTAATAATTCTTTCAGACTTTTTGTTCGATGGAAATGACTAAGTGAAGGAGGCTGAAAGAATTCCTTCGAAAAGGTTTTTCGCGGGAAAATGACCAAGGCAAAATTCCTTCAGACATTTTGTCCGAAGGAATTCACTCGGGAAGAAAGCCCGAAGAAATTGAAATGGCTAAGGAAAAGAAGCAAAGCTTTCCTTCGGACATTTTGTCAGAAGGAAAAGCCCGATTGAAGAGAAAAGCCTACAGAAAAACCCCTGATGGAAAAAGACAAAGTGCAGCAAAAGCCGCCACGTGTCCCTTATAGAATCATGCAAAAAGTGCCAAGTGGCAATAGAGGAAGGTTGTAATATGTTTTTCTACAAAGCTACAGAATGTGCCACATGTTCTATTATAACTCAGCGAAAGCCGACAAGTGTCAACATCTGCGGTCTCTCCCTTTTGTGTCATAAGGACTGTGGTGGGCCTCGAGTGAGTTGCTAAGGTCAAGCAGAGCGTGACAAGTGGCATCATTCATGTGAATCTGAATGAGTCCTAAATGTTTCTATATTGTTTCTAAAGTAGAGCAGAAGCCACCATGTGTCATCTTCTGCAAGACTATCAAAAGGTTTCTAAAGCTTCTATAAGTTAAGTGAAACATGCCACATGTTTTGTTATAACTCAGTGGAACGTGACAAGTGTCTGCATCCACATTCCCATTTTGAAGTTGCTCAGGCAAGAAGTGCCATGGATCCCATTTTTTGTAAGTTTCTAATAAGCTTCATAACAGTAGAACTTTCCACAGCCAAAGAAGGAGCCAAAGGAAGAACCAAGCGACTGGCTGAAAAGAGAGCCCGAAGACTCAAATTGCTACAGGGGAGAGAGGAACCAGACCAAAGGACTAGAAATATCTTCAAAAGAGTTATTTTAAGTAGGTGAAATAGTGGATCAAGTAGACTTTTGAGCACACCAAATCAAGGATGCGGCCTATTTTTATTCCATGAAGTAATGGCAAATTAGACAGCTACACATACATCAGGAAAAGGACCAGACAGTCCATACTAAGGAAGAGACATATTAGAGGAATGGACACGCCATATTTATGGCAATACACTATTCCCAGCATGGTTCCTCAAGACAGAACTAAAGGCACATTGAAGGCATTCAATTCAGCATGGGCCTTTTTCATGAAAGCAAGTGCCCAAGTCTTTCTTGGAGTGCTATATATTGTAATCTCTCATTTGATATGAGAGAGACTTTTCATTTTATAGAAGTGAAACTCTGCCCAATTGAAAGGAGAATATTGAGACTTTGAGCTTAGATTGTTGTTCATTTCATTTCATCTGAATGAGAAAGCAAGTTGTTTGCAAACTTTGTGATGTTTTAGCTTGTATCATTTTAGGAGATTATTCTTATGTCTGTCTTCTAAATGTGTTCTTTTTTATTTAATTTGGCAAGCAGAATTAGTGAAAGTAATAAGGAAAGTGTCTTGAAGCCAATTGTGGGAAGATTTTGTACTTTCACAATTGTTTTCAGTGTGTGTTTTTGTTTTCCTTCTGTGTTGAGAATTTTAGGATGACTTTGTGCCCTCATTATCCTTCGTGTTTCACTCTTTGGGCAATTGAGGTGGAGACTTTGCATTCCATTTCATCCTACTAGTTGATATACTTTGTTACCAGGTCTTTGTCACTACCTGAAAGAACTCCCGTTGTTTCCTGCAAGAACACTTCTGAAAGAAGAGAAGTGCCTTCAATGTTTTCACCAAGATTTTCTCCTTTGTTTATGAACATCATCTCTAAAAGAAAAGAGATGGATGGTGTATCCTACCCCTGAGTGTTATTTTTTGCTTATATATATAATATATAGCTCCTGCATATTTATAGGGAACCTCCCCTTGATGAAAGGAGATATTTGTCCACCTCTGATGTAGCAAATCTACACACTAGGCTAACCAATCTCCCTTGATGTGGATGATAAGACATATTTTGCTCAATCAAATAGCTGAATGACAAAATATTCACCCAACAATCTTTTTGGTGACTCTGCTGGGGAAGAGCGTGCAGAATGAAGTCTCAAGCTTCAAGCTGAAGTAGATCTTGCTCTTTTCCATTTTTATTCTACAATTTGGCAACCCCACGTTATACTAGAAGCCATAAATCTCAAGGTGTTGTTGACCCTACTTTTGAGTTGGTACAATAGAGTAATTTTGATTTATTTCCTCCAAAACCTCACCTGCAACGAACTAGGAGTCTTCCTCTTACCCCTACTAGGTTACCAATACAAGGCAGAGCTTCTTTTTTGCTATTAGTAGAGATTTGCCTATCCATACTCCACCCATATTTGTGATCCCACTTTTACATAATCAAATCATGGCTCAAGGCCCTTGGGGTAACTCTTTTGGTTTGCTAAATTTGACCCCACCTCTACATGAGCTTCCATGTAGTTCAAGGAAGAATTTTCCCAAGTTTTTTGGTGATGGAAAAGTTCACCCTGATGAACATATTGCTACCTTCAACATAGCCTGTGGTGTAATAGGTGTGGAGTATGAAGACATAGCAGTCAAGCTATTCGTAGAGACACTACAAGGCACTGTTGCAGACTGGTTCTACCATTTGCAAGCTTGGTTAGTAACTAATTGGGACACTCTTAAAAATAAATTTGAAGCCAGGTTCAAGCCTACAGAAGATGCACATGTCTTGCTAGCCTAGCTCACACATATGAAGAAGGAGCCCAATGAACCTATGAGGGACTTTATTGATAGGTTCGACAAGCTGAGGCACATGATTCTCATGATCACCCAGCCGACACCTCATAATCTCAAGTATTTCTTCATCAACTCATAGTTGCCTGAAGTGAGTTTCTTGCTAAGACGGGCTAGACACATAGACCTTGCTGCTTCTCAAGACTTGGCTACTGAGGTAGAAGATGACCTTATCTTGAAAAGAAAGATAAGGAGAGACCCTAATAAAGGTAAATCCTCTAAATCTCCTGAATACTCACCTACAGTCACGACTGACCCAATGGTACAAAAGCTAGCAAATGAAGTGCTAGCTCTCAGAAAGCAAATGATGCAAGGGATGTCATCTACTCTCGCATATATAGATATGCCAAGGAGGACATTTCAAAATTAGGTGTATCAAAGCAATGCTACCAAGAATCAAGGATAGCTAAATCGACTTCCTCCTCCATAGAGGAACCTCACCCTTGAAGCACCTCCAACCAACTCAGCAGTTAGATATCTTGAAGCTGAATCAGATTTCTCATTCCACCCTGAGTTGAATCCTAAATATGATGCTAATCTCTTCACTAAGGAAGAAGAAGAATTTGCTGGTGACTCCAACATTGGTTTTCTGAATTATCAAGATGAGCCCAGAAGTGAAGGTAATGTAGCTGAGGGATCATATGTTGTATTCACCCAGTCCAAGAATTAATCAGCTCAACCCACTAATAAGGAGAAAGTAGAGGAGCGACCTCAACCAATAGTTTCAATTGCTAAATGAGGAACCACTCTTCCTTTCCAACCAAAGGACTCAGTGATTGCAAGAAAGGTAAGTACCTTAAATACCCCTACGCCTTCTACTTCAAATTCGCAATCCAGTCCTACCCCTCCCAAAAATCAAAAGGATGAACTCCCATCCTTTGCTCCTAGCTCATTCCAGACATTTGACATAATTGACCACATAGAGAAAACCAAAATTCAAATGTCTGAATTTGAGTTCTTACAGTCCAATCTTGAGCAATTGGACAAGTTGGTTTAATATGTGAAAAACCAAACCATCCCTGTAAGACAAGAAGGTAAGAAGGCAGCTCATGATCCCTCAAGGAACATGTCTATCCCAAACAACCTTGTCATTACTCCTCTTATTTCCCTTGAGAAGATAGATCCTTTCTATGATTCCCTATTGATAAATGGTCACAAGCTGAGCAATTGCATCATTGATTCCAGAGCCTCGAACAATGTTATGCCTGCCAAAGTGGCTAAATCCCTTGGCCTTACACTGACCAAAACTTTTGGTAGATGATTCTCCATCCAAAACAAGAAAGTACCACTACTGGGGCAGATCAAGGACGCCCAATTTGCATTTGCAGCCTTTCCAGACAAAAGAATCAAGATGACTGTCTTGGTGGCTGACGTCCCAGCATCATATGGCATCCTTCTTGGACAAAATTTCTGCAAAGATGTTGGAGGTGAATTGAGCATGGACCTATCCAAAGCAAGGATTCCAGTCAAAGGCATTATGAAGAGGTTGCTCCCTGAGAAGGAAGAAAAATATGTGGTTACTCAAACATCAACACCTGAAGCTCAAATTATGTTTGAGTCTTCAGGTATGGGTAACTACTTTTTATCCATGGATGAAATCTATGAAACTCCTGTTGAAACTCTTGAAAATGACAACCTAAAGATTAGTCTAGCTGGAACATCAAAAGAATTGGTGGAGCACAATGTAAGTGTGGAAGAACCTCCCCCTCTGAATGAAGAAGAGTCTAAAGAAAAATCAGTGTCTAACGAGGTATGGATTATTGAATTTGATGGCAGCTGCTCCTCCACTGGTTCATGAGCCAGAGTTGTGATGATATCTCCTCAAGGAGATATGTTTCCTTCATCCTACAAGTTGCAGTTTAGCAACACTAATAATACATCTGAGTATGAATCCCTCTTACTTGGATTGAGAGCTACTCAAGACAAGGGCATCAAGCTCCTTCATGCTAAAGGAGACATTAAACTAGTGGTTTGTCAGGTAAGAAACCTATATCAAACCAAAAATGAGAGATTGCACCACTACCACAATTTGGTTTGGGATCAAATTGAAAATTTTGATGCTTTCAGCATCTCTGTAGTTCCCAAGAAATTCAATGATAGAGTTGATGCACTGGCCATTTCAGCTACTCTCTTGGTCCCCCACTCAGACTTCAAGGGAGACATGTACACTATTGAGCTAGTATTTCAACTAAGTGTGCCTAATAATGCTAGTCATTGGCAAGTATTCAACAATGATAATCAAATCATTGCCTTCTTGGAGCAAAAAGACAGCTTTGAACGATTGCATTTTGAAGGCAGTGAACCTCAGAAGTGTGAGCCAGCTCCTGAATCAAATACAGACGCAAGTGAGGAGTTCCTACAACTTAAAGGGAATAAGATTCCCAAAGGCTTGGTTTCCCTTGAGAAATTGTTTGACAAACATAACAGATTTATCAAACAACAAACGGTTCAAGCTCCTCCCAGGAGTTTGATCAAGTAAATCTAGGTACCAAGGATGATCCCAAGATGGTGAACATTAGGAAATGTTGTACTCTTGAGGAAAGGTTCAAGTTCACTACATTGCTCGACCAGTACATGGACATCTTAGCTTACTCTTATGATGATCTGAAGTCACTCAGGCTTGATGAAATTCGACATGACATTCCTCTCAAGGTTGATTCAACAGCCTACAGGCAAAAGTCTAGACAGTATAATCCAAAAATATTAGGTACCATTTTGTCTGAGATACAAAAAATGCTAAATTCTAGGATAATCTTTCCAATCCATCATTCCACATGGATTGCAAATATAGTGCCTGTAAGGAAGAAGAATGGTGAAATTTGCCTTTGTGTGGATTTCAGGAACTTGAATCAGTCATCCTTGAAGGATAACTATCCTTTACCCATCATGGATCAGGTGCTTCAGACAGTGACTGGTTCAGAGATGTTATCAATGCTAGACGGCTTCTCAAGATATAATCAGGTTGAAGTTGGTGAAGCAGACCAACATAAGACTGCCTTCTCACTTTAGGGCATGTTTACATATAGAAGGATGCCTTTCAGTTTGATAAATGCTGGCGCCACCTTCCAAAGAGCAATGTACCTTGCCTTCAAGGATGAGATGGGTAAGTTCATCGTAGTCTATCCTAATGACTTAACCATCTTTTCTAAGCATCACCCAAATCATGTGCACCATTTGCAATAACTGTTAGAGCGTTGTCGCCATAATGGCATTTTCTTAAACCCCAAGAAGTCAATTTTTGGAGTAATAGAGGGGAAACTTCTCAGACACATTGTGTCCAAAGGAGGCATAAAGATTGACTCAGATAGAGTCAAGTCTATCCAAGAGCTTACCTTGCCCACAAGTAAGGTTGTTGTTCACTCTTTCTTTGGAAAGGTGAATTTCTTAAGGAGGTTCATCCCCGAGTTTGCTGAGAAGACTAGGCACATTGTAAACATGATGAAGGGAAAGGCCACCTTTAGTTGGACTGAAGAAGGCAAGTCAACATTTGAGGATATCAAGACTGCCATTGCCCACGCCCCATTTCTAGTTTGTCCAAATTATACAAAGGATTTCCTCATATATAGTTATGCTTCTAAACACACACTTTCAACCATCCTAGTTCAACAGAACAAAGAAGGTGTGGAATCTCCTATTTCCTTCATGTGCTATCCTCTCAAAGCTTATGAGATGAAGTATTCAAACATAGAGAAGCATGCTTATGTAGTGGTCAAGGCAGTGAAGCATTTCCATTTCTACATCCTCAATTCATGAGTTACTACTCTGGTTCCTGATACCACGGTCAAATCCATATTAACTCAACAGGAGTTTGGAACCAAAAGAGGCAATTGGATTGCGAAGATATATGAGTTTGACCTAGTCATCAAGGCAATAAAGCTGGTACAGGGAAAGGGCCTATGCCAATTGATTGTTGACAATAGGCATGAAGAAGCAGAGGTGGAAGACACACCAACAATCCTCTTTGTCTCCACCACAAATGAGTGGTATTTAGATATTGCTCATTTCCTTACTTATGGTGAGTGTCCTGCTCACCTATCTTATAAAGAAAAGAGAACTATCAAGCTAAAAGCTACCAATTTTGTCCTTTGGGACAACAACTTATATAAGAGGAGCCTTGATGGAGTGTTCCTTCACTGCGTGGACAACGAGCAACAAAGCCAACTTTTGAAGTCCTTCCACAATTTGGCCTATGGAGGACATTTCTCTGCTCCTGTAACTTCCCATAAAATTCTACGAACTAGGTATTACTAGCCAACTCTCTTTCAAGATGCATACAAGTGGGTAAGAAAATGTGAACTATGCCAACAGTTTGTTGGGAGACCCAAGTTAGTTGCCCTGCCTCTCAAGCCAGTGGTCATAGAGAAGCCATTCCAACAATGGGAAATTGATTTTATTGGAGCTGTAAACCCATCTTCAAGTGTTGGACATGATTATGTCCTCACAGCAATAGATTACTTCACCAAGTGGGTGGAAGCTATTCCAACCAAACATGCTACTTCAGAAGTAGTGTGCAATTTCCTCAAAAAGAACATCATTTCCAAGTTTGGGGTCCCAACCAAGATTGTTACTGACAATGTAGCTTGTTTCAATTTCCAGGAGATTACTCAATTCTATTTCTACTATGGGATTACACTCTCCCACTCTTCTAATTACTTTCCACAAGGGAATGGACAAGCTGAATCAAGCAATAAGAACTTGTTGACTATCATCAAGAAGCTAGTGGATGACAACCAAAGGACATGGCATAAAGCATTGGTTGATGATCTATGGGTAGACAGAATTACACCAAAGAGAGCAATTGGTATGTCTCCTTTCCAACTTCTTTATGGTATTAATGCTGAGATACCAATCACCTTGGAATTTCTAGCATTGAAATTGGCTAAGGCAATTGAAGATCAGACATATGAAAGCCCCCTTGATAAGAGGATCATGTGCCTGACTAAGCTGGATGAGCAGAGAAATATGGTGGTGGACCAAATTGCTGCCCACCAAAGTCTAGTGAAGAAGCTCTTCGACCAAAAGGCAAATAACTATGATTTTTGGGTTGGAGATCAAGTCCTGCTATGGGACAAGAGAAGAGAACCAAAGGGGATGCATGGAAAGTTTGATTCTCTTTAGAGAGGCCCATTTATTATCCATTAGCTCCATGGTGAGAACAACTTCCTGTTGAAATATCAAGATGACATGCTCTTTACTCTACCTCATAATGGGCAGCATTTGAAGCACTTCAATTCTTGAAGTGTCAGATAAGTTCCACTGTACATATGTATATCTGTATAGTCTTTGTTTTCACTTTGTGTTGTTCATTTTCATTTTTTGGAGCCTTTCTTTTTGGGTAGCATGACTCCATAGCCCAATGGCATACTTCAAGGCATTAGAGATTCTAGTTTCTACTCCCCTTAGATGTTCTAAGGTTTCAATTGAAGTTCCCCAACTAGAGCTAGCTGTTGTCCCCAAAGGTTCAACAGGTTCAAAGGCTTCTACAGGTGAGTTCAATCAAAAGAACAAGTTTCCAACACTTAGTCATTTTCAGGATTGGTTCAACGCCTTGGTTCAACCAAAAAATGTTCATCGACAAGCTTCTAAGCAAGGATTTAACCATTGAACCGTTGAACCTTGAACCATTTTGGTTCAACAAGTTTAATGGGTTCAAAGGTTCAATGTCATCAGCAAAGGTTAAGCGCTTTGTCAAGGTTCAAAGTTCAACCATTTCAAGGTTCCACGGTTTCAAACACTTAACAAAAAATAAAGGCTTGAACTGTTGAACCGTTGAACCTTGAACCATTTTGGTTCATCGGTTTAATGGGTTCAATGACCAAATGGTTCAATGTGATTGGTTCAAAAGATCAAAAGGAATTAGCCAAATAAAGAGAAAGAACCATTGAACTGTTGAACCATGGTTGGTTCAATCGGTCGATTCAATCAGCAGGTTCAAGGGGCTGCCCCAAAGCCAAAGAGGCAAGTGCCCTTGCGGAGGGCAGGCAACATTGGTTCAAAGGTCAAAGAGAAGACAGAAAAGATAGAATTCCTTCATATTTGTTCAAAGGCCCAAAAGGAATTATTCTTTCAGACTTTTTGTCTGATGGAAATGACTAAGTGAAGGAGCCTGAAAGAATTCCTTCGGAAAGGTTTTTCTATGGGAAAATGACTAAGGCAAAATTCCTTCAGACATTTTGTTCGAAGGAATTCCTTCAAACTTTTTGTTCGAAGGAAAATCTCGACTGAAGAGAAAAGCCCACAAAAAAATGCCCAATGGAAAAAGACAAAGTGCAGTGGAAGCCACCATGTGTCCCCTATAGAATCATGCAGAAAGATCCAAGTGGCAACAATATAATGTTGTAATATGTTTTTCTACAAAGCTGCGAAACATGCCACGTGTTCCGTTATAACTCAGTGAAACTTGACAAATGTCAACATCCGCGGTCTCTCCCTTTTATGTCGTAAGGACTGTGGTGGGCCCCAAGTGAGTTGCTAAGGTCAAGTAGAGAGTGATAAGTGGCATCATCTATGTGAATCTAAATGAGTCCCGAATGTTTCTATATTGTTTCTAAAGCAGAGCAAAAGCTGCCACGTGTCATCTTTCGCAGGACTCTCAATTGGTTTCTAAAGCTTCTATAAGTTAAGCAAAACACGCCACGTGTTTCATTATAACTCAGCAGAACGTGACAAGTGTCTGCATCCATGTTCCCCTTTTGATGTTTCTTAGGCAAGAAGTGTCGTGGATCCCATTTTCTATAAGTTTCTAATAAGGTTCATAACAACAGAACTTGCCATGGCCAAAGAAGGAGCCAAAGGAGGAACCAAGCGACTAGCTGAAAAGAGAGCCCGAAGAGTCAAATTTATACAGGGGAGAGGAATGAGACCAAAGGACCAAAAATATATTCAAAAGAGTTATTTTGAGTAGGTGAAATAGTGGATCAAGTAGACTTCTGAGCACACCAAATCAAGGATGCGACCTGTTTTTCTTCCATGAAGTAATGGCAAATTGGATAGCTGCGCAGACATCAAGAAAGGGACTAGACGGTCCATACTAAGGAAGAGACATATTAGAGAAATGGACACACCATAGTTATGACAATGCACTGTTCCCAGCATGGTCCCTCCAAATAGAACTGAAGGTGCATTGAAGGCATTCAATTCAGCATGGGCCTTTTTCATGAAAGCAAGTGCCCAAGTCTTTCTTGGAGCGCTATATATTGTAATCTCTCATTTGATACGAGAGAGAATTTTCATTTTACAGAAGTGAAACTCTGCCCAATTGAAAAGAGAATATTGAGACTTTGAGCTTAGATTGTTGTTCATTTCATTTTATCTGAATGAGAAAGCAAGTTGTTTACAGACTTTGTGTTATTTTAGCTTGTATCATTTTAGGAGATTATTATTATGTCTATCTTTTGAATGTGTTCTTGTTTATTTAATTTGGAAGGCAGAATTAGTGAAAGTAATAAGGAAAGTGTCCTAAAGCCAACTGTGGGAAGACTTTGTGCTTTCACAATTATTTTCAGTCTGTGTTTTTGTTTTCCTTCTGTGTTGAGGATTCTGGGATGACTTTGTGCCCTCATTATCCTGTGTTTCACTCTTTGGGTAGTTGAGGTGGAGACTTTGCATTCCATTTCATCCTGCTGGTTCCTATATTTTGTTACCAGGTCTTTGTCACTACCTGAAAGAACTCATGTTGTTTTCTGCAAAAACACTTCTAAAAGAAGAGAAGTGCCTTCAGTGTTTTCACCAAGATTTTCTCCTTTGTTTGTGAACATCATCTTTGAAAGAAGAGAGATGGATGGTGTATCCTACCCCGAGTATTATTTTATACTTATATATATAGTATATAGCTCCTGCATATTTATAGGGAACCTCCCCTTGATGAGAGGAGAGATTTGTCCACCTTTGATGTAGTAAACCTGCACACTAGGCTGACCAATCTCCCTTGCTGTGGATGATAAGACCTATTTTTCTCAATCAGATAACTGACTGACAAAATATTCACCCAACATCTAACCCCATTTTTCCAACTTACCAGCAACTAGAGACTGTTAAGCACCTTTTTTGGTTTTGCTCTCACGCATAATCTACGTGGTAGTGGATACACTCTCTTTTCCAACCCTTTCGACCTGAATTATTCATGTGGAAGATGGCTCTCTTGGGAGACTTGGCTTTGTTGCCTTCAAAATACAACTAATTTTAGAAAATCTTTTAAGATGATATATTATTTCAAATTTGGAAAGCTAGAAACTATGCTTTTTTTAATCATGAAGAGTTGAAATGTAGTTTTTTTGTTACTAACAAAATTACTGTTCTATCTAATGTTACTCTTCAAATTAAAAGCCAAATAAACAAGGTCCTTCTAGAAATCAATCACCTCCAACGTTTACTTGATCACTAGGGAAATGCCTTGTTCATGATCATCTATGAACCTTTTGAGTCCCCATGACATCCTTTACCTCCCCAAAGATGAGGGTGTGGGACACGTCGATAATGGTCTAAAACCACACATAGAAGCCATTCTCCTTGTTGGCCACCACCTTGTTGATCTTCTCCTCATCGTGGTAGCCCACATGGCTCATCCAAATCTAAAGGTGATGGCAGGGGCTGGGGATCTCCTCCCACATACTAGGATGATGACATCAGAGGCTGGTGTCTACTTCCCCAAGGTAAGTTTCCATACCTGGCTCTGGTAATTTTGTCTAAAATAAATCAAGAGGAGACAATAGAGGCTCAAAAAAACACTAATTAGGAGCCCTTACCTGTGGATGAGGTTCTTCCTACCCTGGGAGGATGGGGTGGTAAGCCTCATGACCTGCTGTCTCCATCGCCTCTCTTGATGTCCATGTTTGTTGCAGCTACTTAATTATTCTCTTTTTTATTATTTGTACCTTACTCTCTATGATTTGCTACCAAACTGTTGATGTGATATTTTTTTATGAGTGTGGTCATTTTTTGACCATTTTTTTGACTTGTCCCAAGGTGTCTTTGTCCTTGGTGTGTTTATACTCGTGGGGTGTGACTTTTCTACCTAGGTTTTTTTTTATGATTAGCATTGTACCATATCTTGTTTGATTAATATATAGGTGCTCTTCAATAACTTTATAAAAAAAAAAAATCTATTTTAGTGTCTTTGATAAGTGAGTAAATTTTGCTTTAAAGCTATAATAAATTTTTTAAGACATGTTGAATGATTAGCTCATTGGAGAAATTTTTGATAAGGTTTTCTTTTGAATCAAACTACTTGCAAAATAATAAAATAATCTATACGGAGTTCTTTCAAGATAAAGAATCTTGGAAATATATAACATGGATTCCATATAATATCTGATATAATTACAACATTGTGATGAAGATTTTGATTAGTTTAATACAAAATTTTCCATAGAAAACTAAGATGATAGTCACATAATATGAGGGCGATCGACAAATATAGATTGTGATCCTCTGAAGAAGGCCATGTTTTAGTATGTGTGGTTTCCAACATATATGTTTCACTTTCTACCAGGTTAGATATGTTCATCCTACATAATGGACTTGTATTTTTTCTTTCCAACCATTGTAGAATGCAATGAGAATGAAAAATGTGATTTGTGGTAGGGCAACTAGCATGCATTTTCTTGCAGTTGAAAAGAATCCGTGTAGATGGCACATGAAACCATTTCATTCCGATGTGTAGGGGTATCAATAGAGTAGGAGGAAATGATTACACGTATTTATTTACACCCCCCACCCTCTGATTTGATGTATTAACTTCATGGCCAAGAAGTCTTGAAAAATTCAATAAGCCGTTACATAACATCTGCAATGGATTCCATATTTCATCAAAATTTGGCAACCTACTAACTTCAGCTAGCAGATAGTGTATCTCTAAATATAATAAAAATTCATGTCAGTCAACCTAGATGATAGTACCATCACCGTCTAAAACCTTGTGGAAATTATTGTAAACTTCATTGAGTAAATTAAACATGCGATGATTCAGGTCATGGATTAGCAATAAAATAGCTTCATTATTACCTCATTGTCCTAAAATAATGTGTTTGTTCCATTTCCTCCTTGTGTTGTCCCTGGATAATGTTTTCTATTTAGGTATATGAATTATTTAATAAAATAAAGCATTTAATGAAAACTATTTTTCTGAGTAAACGAATAAAACACTCACAACAAGAGTAGGGTAGTTGAGACCGATTTGAAAAATTATCGATGTAATTGAATCCTATTGCATGGAAAGCTGCATGCTCTCCAATATAATTGTTATTTGTCATTAAAAAATTATATTTTACAAATTTAAAATCAGCATGTTTCTATAATGAAATACAAGAAAGGCGATAAGACATGCAAAGGTTTATGGATAAAAATACGGTGGATGTTATTGACATGCATAATTTTTGAAAATTGGGGTAGGAAATGTTTGAATCATTTTAGGTTTGATAATTATGTAAGGTGAAAAAATTAATCCATAGATTTGTAAATACATTTTTATTTCCAAGCTTCAACCTCATTAAAATATGGTACATGTACAACATGATTTCTAACTATTTCTAGTAACTACTTTCAACAACAAAAACCAATTTGTGAATTCTTGGTTGGGCATTCTCTGATCTCTGCTTGATTTAGAAACGTCAATAAGAACTACCAATGTATTCTCTTGTGGAAAGTCCTTCAGATAGATCAAAATCTCCAACATCTATGTCAGATGTATTTCCTTTTAGACCTCCTAATAGTCCCATCAATGGAATAAATTGTATGCCATCTCCATCATCATTGATGATAATTTCTACTGTCACTCCTTTTAATAGATGCAAGTCTCTAAAAATTACACCAATTTCATGTCTATCTATTCCCCAGCATGATGACATCCTTGACAAAGAAGAACCTACAAATCTGGAGCACAAACCAATTAGTTCAACCCACTTAAAGTCTAGAGAGCTTAGTGCAGCACAAAAGAAATCTAGTAGAAACAAGTTGCTGAAGAATCAAGATATCGTTGCCTTTTTTGCCACAACTTCTCATTTCCAAATAGAAGAGAAACATAAAATTGCAATGTGGGATAATGTGCAACAAAAGCAATTATGGGGTCATATGTTTGTACTGAAGAAAATCATGAGGGAGGGAGAATTTCATATGATCATGACACATTTTTTTATAGAGCCACATAATTATAATATTGTTGTTGATGTGATGGAGCCACAATATGATGATTTAATGGGGATAAATAATGAGCTTGAGGATCCATATGTGAAGGATTCCTCACAAATAATTTTACATGCAACTATCCAATCTACAAGATGTTATTTTGGCTATTCCTATATCACTGCCAAAAAATAGAAATTCTACAAAGCTGATCAAATTTTTGGACACCACCATTTGAGACCATGAAGAGCATAATTTTATTTACTGAGATTGCATGTAGCACTAGTCTTCTTATCGATGCATCCATTTATGTAGGCTACATTTAACTTTATCTTAAACCTTGACATATTCAATATTTTTACAGGGACAATCCCACATTTGCATGCCTAGATATTTGAAAGTGAAATTGCATGCTCAAAATTGAGGATTATACAAATTTGTTTTTAGTGTCCAAATTGTGTTGAAGAAGTGCACCAAAAAAAAGAGATTTAGAAAAAGAGAATGTACAATATTTGTTATTATTTTTTATCATATCTATCAAATATATAGTGAACAAGAAATTAGCATAAACTTAAACTTACAATCGAGTTAATAGTTTGGGTTGGATAGCATACTTTATATTGATGATATTGATTGTTTGAGATGTCCCCATTCGTTAGATCCTTAATATTTCCTGCAATTACAATTTGCAATGGAGTAACTGATTGCCAATAAACATCAATAATATCAAAATAATTATAGATTTATTAATACCAGGGATATGAGAGAAGACATCTCAATTGCCAATGCCCTTTCCATCTTTATCAGACAAGTCTGAGCATTTAATGCAAATCTGTTTCCAACGCTAAGAAATTGAAGTGGGATTGCAATACTGATAAGCGGAAGAGGCCATGCCAAATAAAAAGGTCGATGGTGTTAGATGGAGAATCTAGAAATTGCATAAATGCAAATTCATAAGGGAGTAGTAAACACCAAAAAAAAAAAAAACTTGCAAGTGAATTAGAGTAATGTTTCGGAAAGCACCCAAGAGAATGACAACCATGGAAAAGCAGAAAATAAAAATAGAAACTTACCTAGTATCTGAGAGTAATGTAATTTAGAAAGTAGTAATTTACTAATGAATGAGATAGTATAAATTAAAAAGTATATATATTTTTAAATATATTATAAAATCTTTGTCAATAAGTAAATGAAATATTTCCTAATATCAGTCCAGGGAATATTCTAAATTTTTATATATAAAATTTTAGTATTGTTTTAATAATAAAATTATTCATGTGGTTTTGATTGGTTATAGGAACAAAATTATTGCTTTAATTGAAAATTATAGTATTCTGTCTTGGAGAACTAAAAAAGTGTGGACAAAGTCAAAACACTTCATCGGAGTCATATTTACTAGGAGGAACATATATATTTTTTTCAGGCTTTACACAGTGATCTTTAGTTAAGAGCCAAGGATTGAGGGGTATCCATTTTGCGAAAGTCATCCGGGGCACGATGCCGACCTTATCCCTTTTCACGTGTCAGGGTTTGCTAGTAGCAAGAATTGATTTATGGTGAGCTATTTGTGAGTCATGCAACTTCACCAATTAAATCAATAACCGTTCATACGAAAAACATATTTAATTTTCATATTTTTTAAAAATGTGAATAAAATCAAAGCACTCCATAACAATGACGTCGACAAGAGAAACATATTAAATTAATTTTCATACTAAAAAAAGGAAAAAAAATCAAAACATTTCATCACAATCACATCGACCACGAGAAACATATTAAATTAATTTTCGTGCTTAAAAAAAAGTGTAGACGAAGTCAAAATACTCCATCGTAATCACATCGACCACGAGAAACACATTAGTTTTCCCATCCTGCGTTTATTTTTATTTTATGGATTTTTAATTTGCATTCACGTGTTTATCACAACTTGTTGCAGTTTTATATATATATACATCTTTTACATTATCGAACATAGGCGGGCAAATGTGTTGTGATTCATCATCATATTTTAATATACTTACGATTTTGCAGGGATTTCGGCCTAGATTACAGTGATGTCAAGTTATGTGGTTGCGTGCTAGTCTTCTGCAACTGACTTCGAGGTATGCATGAGCTTTGGTTTTTTTCCTGTTCTGTCAGTACTACAGTTGTTTTTGTATAGCCATACAATGGTTACTCATGGATTTTTTTTAAAGTTATTTTCCTAATGGTGGTCAAGTTTGTAAACTGATAGATGGTTGGATTGATAAAATATGGGTTGTGGGTGGGTACCATGTGTGTTGGGTGTGAGTACAATTTGACGGGTTAATTTTTTTTTTTTTTGGGCCAGAAAGTTTGGGTTTATGGATAGAAACAATCTCCAATGGATCAGGGTGGTTATGTAGAAGGCAGGTCAGATGGAGAAGAGTCTGACAATGTCAAAATAAAAGTAGAGACAGATTATGACATTGGTGGTGAATCTCTATCCTCACAGCCTATACCATTGTCAGGCTGGCCAGAGACATTTCCAAAATCTATGGACATCTATGCACGCTCGCCACCCTTGCTTGGTATGGCTTTGGGAAGTTATGGTTTAGAACAGAACAGTTGTCTTTATTCTTCCTATCATCAAAACCAGGAGGAGGATGAGGCTACCACTGGGTTGGAGAATTTAAATGTGTATTTGAAGGTGCCTCTTTGAATCCAGTCCAGACAAATTTAGAGGAATTTCACGAGAAAGAGTATTGGGAGACTGGTGCTTCTGGGAGTATTGTAGATTCAGGGTATGAAAACTCTAAGGGGAGTTCTTTTACCCGAGCTTCAGTTAATGGCATGAATGTCCTTGCAGGTTTGTACATAACCACCCTTGTTATTCCTCTTATATTTGATACACAGTTTATATTGCACTGTTGCATGTGCCCTTAACACTGTTTCAGTTTTGTCATAGCAAGTTATTTTAGTTTGTCATTAATATTGGTATGCATCAATTTCAAAGAGCAGACTCACTATGGACTTGAAATAACAGACCTACTACGCCTCCTATTGACCTTGATTTTAAAATTTGCTGCTTACATTCTTTGGCATTCAAAACAGAGTATAGAAGCCCGTGCAGAACAGCCATATTGATCTCGCTCCTTGAATTTTTCAGTTTTGTTCTAGCAACGTTGCGGAGGTTTTGTGTTTTGACATTGTTAGTTTTGTGTGCATTGCCTTTTTTTTATAGCGAATAATAAGGGAAAATTATCCCTTATCCTGAGGTACAAAAGGAATTGACAAGCACATCTAATTAAAAAAGACAAAAGATTTGTCCAGAAAAGCAGAAGGAGACGGGCAGAAAACCCCAAAAATCCATAAAGCCACAATGCCAACTAGCCAGCTAAGCTTTGTGTGCATTGTTAGCCTTGGACTTTTACTATTTCAGTTTTGTTATATCAATTTTGCCGAGGGTTTGAGTTGCATTGCTAGCTTTGGGATTTTATACTATTTCAGTATTATGCATCTATTTTGTTGAGGGTTTGGGTTTTAGCATTGTTAGCTTTGGGCTGTTATACTATTTCAATATCAGTTTTGACATTTTAACTTTAAACTCTTATGATAGATTTGAAATAGCAGACCTCGCACCTCTTATACTGACCTTGATTTAAGGTGTGCCATTAACACTTGTATTACATTCCTAAACAGGATCCACCCAACAAAAGATCCTTGCAGGACTGCTAAATTGATCATTCCCTTAAAACTTTTTCAATTCTCTGATAGCAATTTGTTGATACAAACAAGTAGAGAATGAAACACATTTTTTTTTAAACCACCCACTATATACTTATACAGATATTTTCAGTCATAGGCTAGTACATGAAATCTTAAAACAAGACAATTAAACAAGGCCTGGAGAATTTATTTAAAAACTGGAAACCCACAGAAACAATCTTCTGAACAAATAAATAATTTTTTTTGATAGGTCTTACAGACCAACTTGGCCTAAGGACATTAAAAGTTGCCTCACATTGTTGTCTTTGGTCCCCAATACTAATTGAAGTGAAACGGTAGGTCTCCAATACCTTTTGACCTTAATTCTAGGGTGTGCAATACACACTGTTTGGCATTCAAAACGGTCTACACGGCCCAAAATTGGATTGGAGCTTCTTCTCAGTGTTCAAACTGCCTACATTAAGAGAAACGAGAAACCACAACTACAACAAAAAAATTTGATCAAAAATGGTTATAAAAAAATTGCAGTAAGAAAAGTGTGTATATATATAAATGATTATTTGTAATAATTTTACAAATTATAAATAATAAAAAAACAATATAATACTAACATTATAATAATGAATATATATAAAAATTAAAAAAATAAAAAGTGCAATAAGCTAAAACACTAATAATATATTAGTTTTCTAATTTCATTATAAATATGCTTATACTAGCATTTTAGATAAATCTATGTTCATTCTCAAAGCACCTTATCATATTTTATTATGAGTGTTTCAAAATGATATCTTTCGCTGTATTTTACATAGATTTTTCTAAGATATGTATACTACTTATATTCATTATGATTGTGATTATTCTGCATTTGGATATGTTGTAAGATTTTATAAGTTATTTTATAGGTTGGTAAATAAATAAATTATTTTATTTTAAACTAAATAAAATTACCACAATAATAAATATAAAATAAATAAATAAATTCTTTTAAAGTAAATAAAATCACCACAATAACAAATATAATTTACTCATAACATGGTAAATAAATAAATTCTATTATTTTAAAGTTAAAAAAATTACAAAATAACAAATATAAAATAAATAAATAATTTTTTTATTTAAATTAAATAAAATTACCACAATAACAAATAACAAATATTATTTCAGCATTGTAAATAAATAAATAAATTCTTTTATTTTAAAATAAATAAAATTTCTACAATATCAAATACATTTCATTTATCATATAAATATATAATTAAAAGTCAGCTTCTATGGCTTCCAATTAATTAGTTACTAATCCACTCACACCATTACACCTTTTCATCTCCCACATGCCATTGTGATTACTTTTAGGTACATAAAAGTTTTATCTTTAATTTCAGGTGCATTATAACTTGGAAAATGTGATGCCATTTATAGCAAATATTTTGTAAGTAAATTTTAATAAAATTTTATTTAAAGTAAAAGCTTTTAATTAAGTGTAAAAAATAGTCATTAAAAACAAGGTCTTAGTAAGAAAGAGATTTGATGTTTTTACAATTTATAATGAATAAATTGTATGTTTTATGGAAGTACTGGGTATAAAACTTTTGAATCTGGATCAACATCTATGATTCATCTTCAAGAAGTTTGAAATTAAAACTTACTACTAGTGAAAGTACAAGTCAAACTAATGATAAAAAAATGATGGTTGCAGTTAACGATGTAGGTAATATAAATTTTGAAAGATGTTTATGGGAAAATGGTACAAAGGAGGGTGAAATTAATTAAACTCTGATTTTGACTTCTGTAGAGTTCACAATTTCAAATAAACACATGGATTTCATCAAACAATTGATAACAAATCACAGAGATCAAAACCCTTGTATTTATACAATGGATAACAATTTAGAATTCTGTCACAATTCAGAATTTTAAAGCTCGATTAACATAATTAGGAAGTGTTAAGAGAAATTTAAGACCTATTTTGGCTTGGGTGAGCCCCATTTCAATTGAGAATCTGCAAGTCAAAAAATGAAGTCTTTGAACTTAAAATCAAAGTAACTCAACAATACAAGATGAATGATGAGTTCATAAGATGATGCCACCAAAGAACTCCACAAAGAGACAACCCTCTTCCAAACCAAACACATCAAATAAAGAACTCTGTTAAAAGACAACCTTCTTCCAAACCAAAGACGCCAAATAAAGAACTCTGTTAAAAGACAACCTTCTTCCAAACCAAACACACCAAACAAAAGCGAAAGGAAAATAAACAAAAGAGAAAAATCATATTTATTTTTTAACAGTACAAAATTACATGAACCTTGAGATGCTATTGCATCAGAAAAACCCGATCCATTCCCGAAAGAGCCGAATAATAGAGGCACTGGATGAACAAAAATGATGACACAGTAACAATTCAAAGCATATGCAGGATGGCATAAACATTACTAAGAAATACCCATTGTAATGTCTTCTCTTGCAGGAGAATGCCAAGGTAAAGAGGGACATAGTGTGTAAAAGTGAACATATAAATTAAAAAACAATAAATTTGACACTAATAAAAAAGCATTAAAGTTGATGGCAGGGAAGGAATCGAAACATTCCCCCTAAAAAGAATTAGTAATAAATCTTTCTGAAAACAGAGTAAGGAAGCCTTCCTTAAAAAAATCAACATTATAAATCCGTATTAAACTCCCCCTGTCCATAGACCAAAAACATTGAGCAACAACTAGAAACGTTGCGTCGTCACCAGGGACATGACAGGAGCTGTAAAAACACTAGTTCATGTTGTTGATCACATTTCCTGCATTTTAATACGCAATGACTCCCATCCATTGCATTTTTAGCACACACGTTGTTGTAACCATCACTTGATGCTGATCTTGTACCTTCCACTCATCCATGATACCAATAAATTGATGCCTAAAGAAATTACAACAGGTTTAAGAAATACAAAAATGTCATACTCAAACCCCTATAAAAAATGGCAAGGTTATATAGAACTTTAAAACAATAAATGTTTTCAAGGTGAGATGGGCAACGATGGTGAGGGTCTATGACAAGGTATTTTCAATGAATCATACACCAAGGATCTAAAAAATTCTGAGTTAGAGCTATTTATTAACAAATCAAAGGAAACAAAAGTTAGGAACCACAAAATCTAATTAACCAACTCCAAACTAAACCCAATATGGATATGTAGTAATATCAAATAAAGCTAGTTTACTCTATCAAAGGCCTTTGAAAAATACAACTTAATAAAAACCACTGGCAACTTCCTCATTATGATAAATTTGACTCCTTCCTAGGCCATCCTAATAGCATCATAAATTTGTCTCCCAAAAGAAGTAGAACTGCTCACTATAAATAGTCTCAAAAGGAAGTCTCTTAATCATTATGGCAATGATTCTATAGATCTTAATCATTATGGCAATGATTTTATAGATGTAATTACATAAAGAAATGGGCCTAAATCCATCAAAGGAGACTAAAGGATCCTTCATCAAGTTTAGAGTAATGAAGTTAGTACTGAAATCCCCAAGGACATCCCCATTCACCTTGACTCCTCCACCACCCTTAATAGGTCCCCAAAAAGAAAATAAAAAAAACTCGTTAAAGAATTCAACCATTTATCCATTAGGCCCTAGATTTTTTTTCTATTTGGAAAGTAGATAGGACAAATCGTAGCTCTTTCTTAGTGACTTCCTCAACAAGTCTCTCATTTGAACCCTCATTGATGAAACTTGGGAAATAAGCAAATATTTTAACTGTATACATCTAAATTCGCTCGTCTACATTATTTTCACTAATATTCTTATTAGTCGATACTAATTTCGCTCATCTAATTTATTCCCTTTCATCCCATTAATTTATCCCCTCTTTTCTAATTATTTATCGAATGTCCCCCTTTCATTATTCATTATCTACTAACTTTATTCATTTTCACTTCATCATTAATTCCTAAATCTCTATTATCATATCCTCACCTTCATTTACCTATTACTTGAGAATTTTAAATTCTCATGATCCACCTACCCACATACTAAGCCTATATCTGGGCTTTCCTACACCCCTAGTCCCTAATCTTTATTTAATGCCTATCTAATTTATCCCTAAGCCTAATTAATCCTTAAGTAGATTCTACAATTGAAGGATTCTAGAATCTTTTTTATTCTAACCTCTCCTCTCTAGAAACCTCTAAATTTAAAGGCTTTCAAAGAATTTTAAATTCTTTTGATAATTCTCATCCCTTGATCTCCTCCGACCATCTTCAAATCTCCACCATTGATCATTCCCTTCTTATTCTATTTAAATAAGGTCACTCCTCTAATGGAGCTAATTAGCAATCAAGTGATGAATCTATGCCAATCCAATACATTATCAACAATCCTTGATCATGCATCATAATGTCAATTTGAGTCAAGGTAATCTAAATCTCAATCTTCTTGTTTAATTTTTTTGATCATGGTGTAGAACACTTAGCTTTATGATTCTAATATTGTTTTGAATGGTTTTATTCATCCATTGCATTGAGTCTTAATGATTCTATCACTTTACCTAGTAGTTGGATATTTGAGTGATTAAATTGTGTAGTTTAATCCATAGAGCTCAAATTTTATCTACATTTTTCTTCTCGATCCATTTAAC
The DNA here is from genome assembly GCA_037957365.1 of Torreya grandis. NCBI lineage: Eukaryota > Viridiplantae > Streptophyta > Pinopsida > Cupressales > Taxaceae > Torreya > Torreya grandis. The sequence goes on along the minus strand of JARHVA010000241.1, from coordinate 1,603,264 downwards.
TAAAAGTCAATCATCTTCTAATATCCTATTCTCTCATCATCATCTTCTATCCTTTAGTCAGAACTACATCGACCTAAGGTTTTTTTAAATTATGTGGGCAACACTTGACCAATTTCAGTGCCCAAAGATAGCTTGGTCACTACCTCCTTTATCACTTTTTTACATGTGTTCTTGCTAGGGGAATCATAATTAATCACAATAGGGCTCATTGATTTGATGCAATGCAATCCAATTCATTAGGTCACTCAATCATATTAATTCTTCTCTATCATCACCTACATCATATAGATCGATTAGCTTTGAGCTACACCCATCATCAACCTTATCAAATCATCATTTTATTCCCGCCTATAACTCTCCCTTGTATGCGTCCTTTTTTGAGATACGTCTAAAGCTTATGACCTTTTAATCCTACCATTAGCATGTTACAGTTGATTCTCCTTTGAGATGTATCGATAATCGTGACAATATCATCTTTACTTCCTGTGCATGTGTTCTTGCTAAGGGCATCATCAATCTGTAGCTCATTGTTCAAGTCAAATACTGCTTCATCATCTATCTCACATCTAACATCCCCTCCCTTTATCTATCCATCTCATCCCACCCATCATTTATTATTTTGAGTGGTTATCCATCTCATTCTTCCCTACATGTCCCCTCAAGGGGACATCATATCTTCTAACATCACATCTACTAACATTCATCCATGACATGGTTTTTCTTTGAAAAACCATTACTCCTTCCACTTCACTCCACTTGCACTGCCTTTTTAAAGAGTGACAAAATGTATGCATCTAAATTCATACGTTTATATTATTTTCACTAATATTTATACTAATCGACACTAATTTTGTTTATCTTATTTATTCCCTTTCATCTCGCTAATTTATCTCCTTTTTTTATAATTATTTATCTAATGTCTTAATTTCATTATTCATTATCTACAAACCTTATTCATTCCTATTTCATCATTAATTATCCTAAATCTCCATTAACTTATCCTAATCCTCACCAATTATTTGAGAATTTTAAATTCCCATGACCCACCTACCCACCTACGAAGCCTATCCCTAGGCTCTCCTACACCCCTAGTCCCTAATCCTTATCTAATTTATCCCTAAGCCTAATTAATCCTTAAGAGGATTCTAAAATCCTCTCTATTCTAACCCCTCTTTTTTAGAAACCTCTAAATCTAAAGGCTTCCAAGGAATTTTAATATTTTTTTAATAATTTTTATCCATTGATCTGCTCCAACCAAATTTAAATCTCCACCATTGATCTTTTTCTCCTATTTAAACAAGGATATTCCTCCATTGGAGCTAATTAGAAATCAAGTGAGGAATCCATGTCTATCCAATCCATCATCAATAATCATTGATCAAACATCATAATGTCGATCTGAATTAAGGTAATCTAAATCTCAATTTTCTTCTTTAATTTATTTGATCATGATGTAGAGCACTTAGATTTAAGATTCTAATACTATTTTAAATAGTTTTATTCATCCATTGCATTTAGTCTTAATGGATCTATCACTTTACCTAGTAGTTGGATATTTGAGTGATTAAATTGTGTAATTTAATATATAGAGTTCAAATTTTATCTACATTTTTCCTCTCGACCCATTCAACTAAAATTCAATCATCCTCTAATCTTCTATTCCCTCATCATCATCCCTTATCATTTAGTCAAAACTATATCGACCTGAAGTCTTTTTAGATTATGTAGGTAGCACTTGGCCACTTTTTAGTGCCTAAAGATAGCTCGACCATTATCTCCTCTATCGCTCCCTTGCATGTGTCCTTGTTAGGGACATCATCATTAATCACATTAGGGCTAATTGATTTGATGAAATGTAGATTAATTTTTTTCCTTGACTGTTGGTTGCTTGATCATATTAATTCTTTTCTATCATCACCTACATCATATTGATCGATTTAGCTTTGAGCTATACCCATCATCAATCTTATCAAGTCATCATTTTATCTTGACCTATAGCTCTCACTTGCATGCATCCTTACTTGGGATACGTATAAAGCTTATGGATTTTTAATCTTACCATCATCATGTTATGGTTGATTTTCTCTTGGAATGTATCGACAATCATGACAACATCATCTTTAATCTCTGTGCATGTGTCCTTACCAAATGCATCATTAATCTATAGCTCATTGCTCAAGTCAAATTTTGCTTCATCATTTATCTTGCATTTAGCTTCCTCTCCCCTTGTCTATTCATCTCATCCCACCCATTGTTTATTCTTTTGAGTGGTCATCCATCTCATTCTTCCCCGTATGTCTCCTCGAGCGAGAATCATATCCCCTAGCATCACATCTACTAACATTCATCCATGACATAGTTTTTTTTAAAGACCATTACTCTTTCCACTTCATTTCACTCGCAATGCTCTTTCAAAGAGAGGCAAAATATATGCATATAAATTCGTTCACCTACATTATTGTCCCTAATATTCCTATTAGTCAATATTAGTTTCACTCATTTAATTTATTCACTTTCATGCCACTAATCTATCTTCTCTTTTATAATTATTTATTTAATATCTCCCTTTCATTATTTATTATCTACTAATTTTATTCATTCCCACTTCATCATTGATTATCCTAAATCCTTATTATCTTATTTTAATCCTTAATTACCTATTATTTAAGAATTTTAATTTCTCATGACCCACACTAGTACAAAAACAACAATATATGATTAAAAAAACTACTAAAAATTATATATAAATGATCAAACATGATCACATGACCTATTAGTAGTTTATTGTCAGTCATTTAGAACGTGATTAAATTGATGACTAAACTATTTTTAGTCATTTATTGGTTGTTTTGATTGATCAATTTGATAGTATATTTAATCGTTAATTTAGTCATTGATTGTTGTTAACTGTCATTTATTTAGTCATGGTAGTCATTTCTTTAGTTATTGTAATCATTAATTGTCATCAATTGGTAGTATATTTAATCACTTTTATTCACTGATTTTCATCTATTAATAGTATATTTAGTCATTTGTATTAACTATTTTTTATCTATTAGTAGTATATTTAGTCATTTTAATTTTTTTTTTGTCGTTCACTCCTACATGTTGGATGTCTTATCCAAATTCGTTTATGTTTATGTTCACCTCAGATGACTTAGAGTTTGCTAAAATATAATTAATGTATGATACTTGATCAGTTGCCCTGTACATCGATGCTGCAATCCATAATAACTCGTCTTGTAAAACAAAATTCATTTCCATCTTTATATATATTTTGATCAAAATTATTATACAAAATATATATGTTTATATATCCTAAAAATATATATTACCATTTGAAACCATAAAATTTTATTCTAAAACAAATAAATACATATATATATACACACATATATACTTTTTATATTTTTAATAATATATAAATTAATTATTAAGACTAATTAAAAATAATAATAAATAATTACATATAATAATAATTAAATAAATACACATAGTAATAATAATAAATTAATTAATTATTTAGACTAATAAAAAAATAATAATAAATTAATTTAAAAAATATATTAAAAAATAAATAAAATAAAAACAATAATAAAAAAATAAGATGGGGGAAGGGAAGCTTGGTTAGTTGACCACCCCACCCATAGCAGATTTAAGAAAGGGCCGTGGCCGACGCCAAGGCCATAGTCCTGGGTTGGCCCATGGACCCTACGAAAAAAAATTTAATTAAAATAAAATCATAAAAATAAAATAATAAGTTTAAAAAAAAGAAAATTAAAAAAATAACAATTATAAAACATTTTATTTATATATATATAAAATTTATTATGAACTCAGGTATTTTTATTATATATATATATATATATATATATATATATATATTTGATTTTGATAATCTAATAAATATAAATAATATGGATTTATTGTAAAATAAATGTAATAACAGAAAATTTAAAAAAATAAGAAAAAACATTTATATTAAGTTTATACATGCAAGCAATATGATTTTTATATTGGAGTGAATTATTTTGAGCTTACTCCATAGTTTGAACCTCTAAACCTTCCATAGCTTGAACTTACAAACCTATGAGAGAAAACAAAGTAAAAAATGAGAAATGGGTTTGGAAAAAAAAAATTATTTGAGTTATATAAAAATTTAAAGTTTTCTAAGAAGACATAGATCCTAGGATTTAGATTAGTTCAATTTTATAGCTCTCACTTATTCTTCCATTTTTAAGTGGGATCACTTGCAAATGGAAGGGAAAAATACTTTTGACTTTAAAATTAAAATTTAAAGTTAATTAAATTTATTCTTGGTAGTTTATATGAAATTAATGAATTATTTTAATTTATCTCTATAAATCAATTATTTTCTGTAATTTTTAAAAATTTAATAATTAAATATTAAAAAAAAGGTTAAAATGTATTTTATTTAATTGTTTCATGGGTAATCCTTCTATACTAATAATTAAATAATATTGTTTTATTTATTTTGGTAAATAATATTTAATTATTAACAATAAATATATTTTGATTTTTATGTTAAATTTGAAATTAATTATTATCAATTAGTTTATTAAAGTTATTTTTGGATTAGTTATTTGAAATTATTTTATTTGGACGGATAAATTTTTATAAGTTAAAATAATTAACCATCTTCGTTAATTTGTATAAGGTGTTTTTTAATTATTGGGTTGGAAATGAAAACTATTAAAGACTCATTAAATATTTTAACACACTTAACGATTTTTTTTTTTTTTTTTTTGAAAAAGGGAAAAAAAATTATTCAATCCAAAACAAGATACAAGGTAAGAGCCACAAGCTCAGTAAAAAGGAGAATTGCCAACAAACCAAACAACAACACTACATAGTTCTGTCTTCCAACAAAACTCTCTCCAAAATCCTTAGATAATTAGAAGGTAACTCATTCCTATCACTAATATCCCAACCATCCCCTTTCTCCGAGGCCCACTTCGCCAAGCAATCAGCCACGCTATTCCATTCTCTAAGGATGTGACAGAAAGAGACAGATTCCAAGGCACTGCAAACACTTAAAATTTGTCTGACCATTGAAGCTAAATGTCAACTAACACCATCCAATTTTTGGTTGTTCAACATATCCACAACAATCTGAGAGTCAGACTCACAGATAATCCTTCTCCAGCCAAGAGAGCAACCCCACTCAATAGCAATCTTAATAGCAAGGGCCTCCATCAGGTTATTAGAGTAATGCCCTTTGTAGATAGAGAAGCAAAAAATAACATCCGCATCTTTACTTCTACCAATACCCCCAATACCAACATGCCCAGGATTTCCACGAGAAGATCCATCAGTATTAATCTTCAGGACCCCATCTGGAGGAGGCACCCACTTCCCATCCCGACAAACCCATTTCTTGACACAACGGGGCATAATGCCAGCAGTGCAACCCCTACTATTAACACCCAGGGTCAGATCCCTCACAACCGCAACATCCCCAGGATCAATACTTTCAGACATATCACATTTAGCAGAAATAGTCTCTTGAAGTCTACTGATAATCTTTGTCCACAATTGACCACTAGCTAATCTAGAATCACAAAAAACTCTGCGGTTCCGCTCTAGCCAAAGGTTCCAAAGAATGAAAATAGGCCCAATGCTCCAGGCTACCTGGAGAAAAGGCGTCTTCACAGGAGGCCTGCCCAGGCTCTCCCAAAACTCAATAAGAGAGGAAACATGAATGCAACCATGATGCCAAGCCTCCCACCATCTGTGCCAAATCTCATGAGAAAAGGGGCAGTGAAAGAACAAGTGGGAAGAACATTCTTCACTACACAAACAAAGAAAACAAATGGAAGGTCCCTGAAACCCCCATTTGTGAAGATTCTCCCAAGTAAGACATTTCCTCTGGGCAACCAACCATACAAAGAAATTACACTTGGGCCAAGAAAAATTGTTCCAAACCTTCCTCCACCAGGGCACCTCAGCAGGACCATGTAAATTCCTATCAAGCACAACATAACCTTGAGCAACAGTATAATTACCTTTTGGGCTAGGACTCCAAGCCAACTTGTCCCTCTCATTCAGAGAGCTGCAAACCCTGCCCTCCAAGACCTTACACAAAGCAGCATGATCCTCCTCAGAACCTCCCACAGGCCACTCCTACGGATCCTTCCAACAAAACACCTCCAGTTGACCAATGCGCTTAACTATTTTAAAATGCTCCCCCTTAATCCAACCAGCATCAAAGAACACCTGGCAAAGAGGCAGGAGCTAAGGGAGACTAGAGAGAGTGGGAGGGTGGCCATCCCAAGAGTCCAGCCAAAAAAGAGCATCAGAGCCCTTATTACATATCCAACACACTTAACGACATTTTACCATAATGTAATTATTATTAATATTTTTAAAGTAATGTAAATAATATTGAAGTATTTAAAAATAACGATTATTAATTACTTAGCACATCATTTATGAAATTAAGTTTTCAATGTTCAATTAATTAATTTATTTAGTTAGCGAAGTTTTAGTAATAAAACAAAACCAGTTTGACATATTGGCATATGGACTTAGTCTAGTTGTGTGTATAATATAGTCTTAGTAGTACAAATAATTGAGTCTCTACATCCATGAGCTACATCTTTAAACACCTTTTTAATTATCCACTTTAATATCATATTGTTTAATTTTTATTTGTGTGACTAATTATTTAGTCATTTTTATTTATGTGACTAATTATTTAGTTGTGTTTTTAACCCAACGATCAAATTAGTCATTTATAGCTGTGTTGCAAAAAATTAATAAAATTCAGTCATTTTTAATTATCACGACTAAAATTTTTAGTCACTTAATCATTTATTTGTCAAATTCTATGAGTGCTTATCTACCCACCTACTAAGCCTATCCCTAGGCTCTTCTACACCCCTAGTCTCTAATTCCTATTTAATCTATCCCCATGCCTAATCAATCTCTAAGAAGATTCTAGAATCGTATCTATCCTAACCCCTCCTCTATATAAACCTTTAAATCTAGAGGCTTCCAAAGAATTTTAAATTCTTTGGATAATTTCTATCCCTTGATCTCCCCCAACCAACTTCAAATATCCATCATTGATCCTTCTTTCCTTCTATTTAAATAAGGCCACTCCTCCATTGGATTTAATTAGTAATCAAGTAAAGAATCCATGCCAATCCAATCCATCATCAACAATCATTGACCAAGCATTATAATGTCAATCTGAGTCAAGGTAATCTAATTTTCAATCTTCTTATTTAATTCATTTGATCATGTTATAGAGCACTCAACTTTAGGATTCTAATGCTATTTTGAATGTCTTATTCATCAATTACATTTTATCTTAATGGCCCTATCACATTACCTAGTAGTTGGATATTTATGTGATTAAATTGTGTAGTTTAATCCATAGAGATTAAATTTCATCTACATTAACAATCTCTATTATGTTGATTCCATTAGGTTCCTTATATAACTTCTCAAAGTGAGATACTCCCAAACCATAAGTCTCTTGAAAAGTATGCTCAATATAAATGTATACCATTATCTTTTCCCATATAGTAATTTTATTGTTACAATGATTTGATTTATTTTAATTATGTTTTCATCCCCATTTTCCAACAACAATGCCCTAATTTTCAAATGCCACTACGCTTCAATATCTACTGTTAGTTTCCTCTTTTTTAGCTCTGGTTATTTAATCATAGATTTGGTAGCCTCATCAAATAACTTTTCAACATCCTAACCATATAAATTGGTAATCTATTGTTCCATGAATAATAAATCCTGATCAACTTCCTAATGTATTTAACAACCTAACTGACCATAACCTTCTTAACTCACTTCAAATTGGTTTCCAATTATAGGCTAGCTAACTCTTGAGAGATATCATCAAAGTGTACCCACTCATCATTTACCATGTTATTTAGGTCATCATCCTTCAATCATGACGGATTCAATTTAAATGGTCATGAAGGCTTAACATCCTTATTTTCACATTGCATAGTATGGGGAGATGATGAGAATCGCCTCCCAAAGACACCCATGATCTAATTTTATAAGAACCATCTAGCATTGAATCTAAGATTAAAAACTTATCAAATATCTTGGCCATGTTATCAATAACAACTCTCATATTCCTCCAAGTAGGTACCAACTTAATAGGTTTCATATCCACCAACCTAGCCTCCTCAAATTTGTGTAAAAATAAATCAAATAAGGGATCTATTTTCACTAAATCCCCTCATACATGATCTTGCTATTTTAGTGGTAAAATTTAAATCACCCCCAATAATTGTATTATCAGCTCCCAAAAATTTACGAGCAAATAAGACCTCCAAAAAGGCCACTCTCTCGTCATAAGGCCCATAAATATTTTCCATAACAAATGTTTTTCCTAACTCCATAGAATGTAGTTCCACCCCAATGCCAAAAATAAAAAATAAATCTAACCAACCTCATAGTAAATTTACTCCATCCTGAAACAAAACCCCTAGAGCTTCCAAGTAAGTCCATGGCCAAAAAGTCTCAATCTTTAAGTATTTTAGATATATCCCCAATAACCTTTGTCCTTTCCCCCTTAGTCTCTTGAATTAAAACCATATTCGATTTATGCAAATCAACCAATTTCTTAAGGATAGTTTTTCTTGAAGGGTTTTCCATCCTTTTGATGTTAATGGACAAAACGATCATGGATTACACCTCTTTGGGGCTTGCCCCACTCTAAGGGCCCCTAAAAGCTTTTTTTCCCTTTTAGATTTTTGTAATAGATTAGGACTGAGCTTGAGATAGTTGGAAGATTTGACCTCTCCCCGAATGAGAAATCTGTCATTTAAACACTAATAATGCCTCTTTCAATGCTAAATATTCCGTGGAAACAACCAAAAATAGAGATCATAAGGGATATCTTTATTGGTCTAAATCACGTGATGAATCAATCGACTCCATATCGGAGAATCACCCCTGAGTCTTAAATGGTCTATCTAGAACAATACAATCATTGGTTTGACCTCCCTGGTATCAACCAAATTGCCCTCTTTGAAATTTAGAGATCTCAATGCTCTCCTTGTGAAATTCCATCTCCTCTCTTATTATTTATTGGATTTCTCTCTGAACTTACCTTGGGAACCCTCATCTCAGGTTTATTCTTATAAAAAGCTGAAAAAGGTCAACCTTCACCACCACTAGCCTTTTAGAATGACTCTATCTCTTATCCAAAGGATTAGAATACTGAATGATAGCAGGATCCAACAAAATCACATCTTGGTCATCGACATTCATACAATGCTCCAACACTTCCATAGACAAGTGTAAGGTAGACTTCAATATAGTTTCTTCCTCTCCCATCTTGATTTGTTGTGGACACCCCTAAATAGACATCTGGTAATTCAAGAGATTTGAATCCTCTAATTTCATTAAGCTTTAACCACTACTGTCCACCTCTAATTGATGACCAACTTGTGTTGCACTAAAATCCTTATTCAACCTCTCCATCCTAAAAATTGAGACTAACTTTCTCCTCTAGACTTTGTAGGTAAAGTGTAGAGTGCAATCATTTACCAATTAGACACAAACATGACATATAACAAACCTAAAAGAATTTCCCTCATAGTCCAATCATTGAATATTATTCCAAGGACCATAATCCCTTTCATTTTCCTCTTCCATGCCCTCATTTAGATTTAGATCAACTAAAATTCTAGCCACCATCATGTAAGAATTCTTCAAATAGTTGTCATCCATGTTGATAAAAGTCCTTATGATGTCCCCAATGGCCTTAAAGCCATGTGTAGTTTAGAAATACAAAGACAGACCTAAAATCTTAACCTAGATTGCTTGAGTCAAGGACCTCTACCCTTGAGGATAAAATATCGATGACCACTTATTTAGTGTTAAGGGAGAAGACCCCCAAAACCATTTGCTTCCCAAAATATTTCTCAAGTCTTCTATAAAATTGAAATTGAAACCCTCCCCTAAACAAAATATGAGAAACATGAATATACCCTAGAACCAGCCTATAGAATCGAGCCATCCAAAATTCTAAATTCTTACTAAAAATTATCCAACCATAAAAATATCCTATTAGAGAAATGTTCACTGTGAAGAACCTTCTACATAGATTTATGAACTACATAAAATAATGGAATAATATAATAAAATATAAAAATTAACTCAAAATAATTCAAATATATTATATTGATCGTAGTCCACTTCGAGGGGGATACCTCTTTTGAGCAAGTTCAACACAACAATATTAATCAATGTCTTCATTGGGCCTCAATAATTACTTCAATATTAATTATATTCTAGCAACTAATACTTCTTAGACATGTGGGATAATTTAAATATGCTAAAGGGATGACTTATAAAGCATATATGTCCATAGTGACTAATACACTAATAACTTAAAGAGTAGGGTAAGACATGGATTCCTAACATCACCTCCTGCTTAGAAAAAGCTTTGTCGTCAAAGCTTCAAATGTGGGAATTATTATTGAATTTGGAATAATGGTTCCCATGTGGCATCTTCATGTTGCATGGCATACCACACAATTAAGACTTCTGTGATGGAGCGAGAGCAATGTTGGTAGGTGTGCCTCTCTAGGATAGCTTTCGATTTGAGAAAGATAGAACCTTAATTATCAAGTTTAGAAAAAACTATATGCACTCTAATGGAAGGTCCAAGAACTTACTTCAAACAAGAGACATGAAAGACTGGGTGAATTTGGGATGAAGGTGGAAGCTCTAACTTGTAAGGAACAAACCCAATTTGTTGGAGAACTTTATATGGCCCATAAAATTTTGGGGTAAGCTTATGACACCCTTTTAGTTTCAAGGATGATTGTTTGTACAACTTCAGATGAATAAAAACCACATCACCAAGTTGAAAGGTACACTCAGAGTGGTGTTGATCTGCCTACTACTTCATTTAGTTCTATGTCATATGGAGATTATCCCATAGGATGCTAATAATCTGATCCTAATGGCAGAGAGTAGTGTCAACATCTTGAAATGGGGAACTATCAAGTGTATATGAGAGTAGTGTTGGAGGTGCTTAACCATAAACTAATTCATATAGAGTCATTTTAGTAGAAGTGAGGTATGAGGTATTATACCACCATTCTATGAGGGGAAGCCACTTTGACCACTGGTGCTATTGTTCTACTGTAAAGCAATGAAAGAATATTTCCAAGCATTTGTTGACAATTTTTGTTTAGCCATCAGTTTGGGGATGATACCTAGATCTCATCTTCAGTTGTGTGCCTATGCATCATAATAACTCTATCTAAAAATGGCTAGTGAAATCTACATCACAATTAGTGACAATTGAAAAAGGGATGTCATGAAGATAGAAAATCTGATCCAAGAAAAGTTGTGTGGACATGAAATTTGTATAAGGGTGGCTAAGGGCACAAAAATGACTATATTTGAAGGGTTGGCTAAAATGACCAAGATCACTATTTTTCCACTGGATTTAGGGAGCCCCTCAATGAAATCCATAGAAATATCAGTCTAGATCCTAGTAGGGATGGGAAAGGGTTCAAGCAAACTAGGAATCATTATGGTTTCACCTTATTTATATTGATAGGTATCACATTCAAGTACCATCTATTTAATTTCCACTTTCATCCCCTTCTAGATTTTTTTTTGATGTGCTCGCTCATATGTTTTGATAAATATCGAGTGCCTTGATGATGGAGAAGCATGGATTTCATAGAATACAACTTGATGAAGGTCTATCCTATTGGGAGGCACCAAACGACCCTTATAACATAGAGAATACCATCCCATGAATAATTTGGCACTACAGAGGGATTAATGGTCAATTGTTGAATGAGTTGGTTTAAAGAAGGATCATGTGCAAACCCTTGCTGTACAGATTCCATCCAGTTTGGAATGGGCATGGAGATGATAGAAAGGGAAGTCTAGTCCTTGAACATGTAGGAGAGAGCATCTACCAGTACATTATCTTTACCCTTCTTGTAAGTGATCTCATAATCATAGCCCATGAGTTTTATGACCCATTACTATTGTGTCAGGAATGAGACCCATTGGTCTAGGAGGTATTTCAAACTCTGTTGATCAGTTTTAATGCATAAATGATTCCCAAGTAAGTATATCCACCAATTTTGTATTGCATGCATAATTTACATAATTTATTTTTCATATATAGACAAAGACAAATTTCATCTAGAAAGGGCCTTACTAGTGAAAGTAATGGGACAAACTTCTTGGAGAAGAATAACACCAAGGCCATTTCCACGTACATCACTTTCGATGGTGAAGTTTACCATAGCCAAAATTTGTGTGCTAAAAATAGCTTATTTGAGTGCCACGAATACTTGGTTAGTTATGGCATTCCATGTGAATGCATCCTTCTTCAATAATGAAGTCAAATGAGTTGGGATCTTGCCATAATCCTTGATGAATTTGTGATAGTATTTTGTAAGGCTGAGGAAGTCATGAAGGCTCTTGAGGGTCATTGGCCAAGGCTAATATTGCATGGAATTGATTTAGTTTGGATCCATATGAACCCCATCAACTGAAACAATGTGCCCTAGATATTCAACTTCTTCTTGATCGAAGGAACACTTAGACTACTTGGCACATAATTGATTATCTACTAAAAGTTGTAATACCCTATCAAGATGTTAGAGATGCTCGACCCATGTGTGGTTGTAGATTAAAATATCATCAAAGAAAACCAAAGCAAATTGATGGAGGAAAGACTGAAAGATCTTGTTCATTAGGCCCTGAAATGTTGAAGAGGAATTTGTAAGTCTAAATGGCATGACCAAGAATTCCTAGTGACCCTTATGAGTGAGAAAAGCTATCTTTGGAATGTCATCAACATGCAATCGGATTTGATGATAATCAGAATGAAGATCTAATTTAGAGAAAAAATTTACCCCATGGATTTCATCAAGAAGCTCATCGATGATCAAATTTGGAAACTTATCTTTGATAGTGAGGTGGTTAAGGGCACAAAAACCAATGCAAAGGCTCTACGACCCATCTTTTTAATGGACAAAAAACATTGGAGAGGAGTATGGGCTAGTGCTTGATTGAATAAATTTGGATTTGAACAGTTCCCATACTAGCTATTCAATCTTAATTTTTTGTAGATGGGGATAAAAGTATGGCTGGATGTTGGGTGGGATGCTTCCTAAAAGGAGCAGGATGTGATGATCTTTAGGACATGAAGGGGGAAAACCCATTGGCTCTATGAAAATGGTTGCATGCTTCTCAAGGATGGATTGTAAATCAATAGGGTAGTTAGTAGAAGCAGGGAGTTGGAGTTGGATGGAGTGTAGTTGGGCATTGACCCCATGTGAGCCTTTCTTCAAAATGTTTTCCATGCGATGGGAACTAATGATGTTAGCAGATCTAGGAAATAACCTTTTTAAGGTGTGTTTTTTACCACTATCATTGAATTGCATCCAAATCTTAGAGAAGTCCCATAGAATAGGTCCTAATGTGTGCAGCCACTGTGCCCCTAAGACCACATCACATCCCCCTAAAGGTAGGGAAAACATATTTAATCAAAGAGTGTAATCACCTATCGTGATATGTACATTATGACACTTCCATTTATAGGGAAATGTTCCCCCATTAGCAAATATGACTTCAAATATGGAAGAAGGGTGTATAAAACAATCTACATGTTTATAATGTAGGGATCGATAAAATTGTGCATGCTACCAGAGTCAATGAGGATTGTAAGAGGAATATTTTTAAATAACCCCTTGAGCTTCATGGTTTGAGGGGTGTTTTGATGCAGTGGATTGCACCCGAGGCAAGGAGGCCGAGCTCCTGCCTTCCACACGCAACAATGGAAACTCCCCTCTCGCCTATGGGACCAGCGAAGCTGGAGGGGAGAGTCTCTAGGTAAGGGCTAGCTCCCTTTGATGCATCATATTCATTCCAGTAAATGCTAACACACACACACACATAGATATATAGATATATAATTGGGGGGGGATGAAAAGGGAGAAAGATTGTAGGAAAACAAACTACTCTAAGGAGGTGATGCACCAAAATAAAAATGACCTTCTCACATTCACACTTAAAATTAGACAAATACATACATACACTTCAGACTTGGCAGAAGGACTAGGCTACAAGAAACTCGGCAAGGAGGCTTTAATGGAAAATAAAGAAAACAGAGATTCACCAAGGTGCTGTGAAATGCACACTGTAAGTAATTTCTTTTGTTTCTACACTTCCAAATACAGCTCTCCTTATCAGCTGCAGAAATGGCACCTTGTAGACAACAGATATGTTGGTGTTGGACTTGTGAAAGCATCAAGAAGCAATGATTAAACACAAACTAACACTCAAGACATACACAGAAATATCTATCCAAGATAGAGGTAAAAAATGCGTTTATTGATTCAGGTGAAATTTTGTTAGGGCTACGCCTTAAAAATGTGGAAGATGATTTCTCAAATGACAAGTCCTCAATATATAGGAGAAGAAAGGAGGCTTTTTGGCACCCCTTTTACAAGTGACGCATGTTCCTTACGAGCATTGGGAAGAGTAGGCTGCTTAAACATAAATGCCGTGTTGGCCCTGGCTTTGACTTCAGGCATTTCTTGACATGGCCGTGTTGTTTCCTCATTAACCGAGACTACTCCTTGAAGGCACCTATGCAGTTTGTCTGCACATAAATATGAAATGAAGAAAAAGGGTCGCACAGTTGGCCATTCACGCCTTTTAATGGTCAATTTGCAGACACTGTTTCACCTGCTGGAGTAATTTCTGGAATCGACGCCTCCCTTCGCCACTTAGACTATCTGCTTGCTCCCACACCTGGCACTTTTGTCTTTTCCTTACCTTATCTCTTCTGGCTCCTTCAGCCCTCGAGGCTATCTCTAGGTGGGTCATTGCATTGCTTGGGATCCTTTCATGGTGGACGCCCTTTTAGTTTGAAAGCAAATGGTTATTTCACTGTGTTAGAATTGACGTTCACGCGACCGTCATCACTTTGAAAACCAATGGTTAATTCGATTCCTTATATTTGATGGCTTTCAGGATGTCATCGTCCTCAGCAAATTCCTTCAGGATTTTCCCTTTCGGCCCTTTCTGTGGGTCTTTCCTTTGTTTCAGACCTTTTCCTGCAGGCAAAAGTTTGCGGGAATTGGTGCTTTGACTTTCCCTGGGTCTTTGTTTCGGCCCTTCGTTGAACCAACCATTGAACCAAAATTGGTTTAACGGTTCAATGGTTCAATGCTACGCACTGAGCCGATTGAACCAAAACATTGAACCACTTGCTTTGAACCAAGCTCATTGAAGCAAGCCATTGAACCAAAATTGGTTCAATGGTTCAATGGTTCAAACGATTGTTGAATCGAGGTGTTTTGAACTGAGCGATGAACTCTTTGTTGAACTAAAAGTTGTTGAACCATTTGAACTTTGCCGAAGCACTGAAACTAGGCCTTTGAACTGAAGCCTTTGAACCAAAACATTGAACTAGTTCAGCGATTTAACACTATGCACCAATGAACTTGACGATTGAACTAGAGCTTGAAATTAAAGCAATGGTTTGATGGTTCAGTGCCACCAACCTTGTGAATCTTCTTCAGACAAATGTCCCAAAAGCCTTGTAAACCCCAACACTCTTTGAATTGATCCTCCTTGCACCAAAAGACTAACCCGCTGAGTCCGTAGAAATTCCTGGACTTGTGCAAAATCAAAAAATGAATTGGCCTTAAACAACAGGGGAAGAAGGGGACTAATTTTTTGCCCTGTTGGGAAAAAATGGTCAATAGATTGGTGCCTCCCAAGGGAAGCATGCCTACTATGCTTAGAAGCCAGTTGCCTTAAAAGTCCATTGGGCACGGAGTCAGATTGTAACTTTAAAATCAGCAACAGCCCCAATATATTCTAGAATCAATCACACAGATTCACTCCAAGAGGAAAAGAAAAACACACACAAAGCTAAGAAAACTACTTGTGCAACAACACTTAGGGAAAATAAGGAAAGAAAATAAGGGAAAACATATACAAGTGAAAGGAGACTCAGTGGCAGTGCTTTAGGTATCCCATTAACTAGGATATGCAGTTCTTCACCATCCAACTTGGAGAGTTGGAATGTATTATGCTTCTTACACTAAATGATTATGTACGAGCCACTCCATAAGGCGTCAAACTTTGCATGTTTTCTAGGCTTCTTCATCCCATTTCAAGACAATATCTCCTTCAGAGAAACCTTTTGATGAAGATTTCTTGTCGAAGTGTCTCTTTACTTGCTGTTGACAGCTAGTCATAGAAGCCATAGCCTGGTCCCTTGCCTCTTGGAGTTCCATCAGCTCGCATAATCTAACCTCCATGCTATTTCCTTCTTCTAATTGCAGCTGGTGAGCGAGGTCCAATGCTGGCAATTCAAGTAAGATGGGAAGCCTAGCTTCCCTTCCATATACGAGCGTATATGGAGAATTTTCGATTGCTCTCTTTGGGGTGATTCAATCAGCCCACAGAGCTATTTTCAGCTTGGCGTGCCAAGTCCTCTAATTTTCTTACATGGTCCTCTTGATGATCCTGATCAATTTTTTGTTGGTGGACTCAGCCAGCCCATTCCCCTGTGGGTAATAATTGGATGAAGTGCTGAGATATATACCATACCTCAGTGCCCATTCACTTGTTTTGGTTCCCAAAAAGCCAACGCATTATCTAAGATTATAGTTGCTTGAACCTCGAACCTCGTCACCAAGTCCTCATAAAACTCCAAAACTGCACTTTCATTTGCCTCCTTAGAGCAACAGCCTCCACCCACCTTGTGAAATAGTCAGTGGTGGTCAGGACCCACTTGTGTCCAGCACTAGAGGGAGGATTAATCATCCCTATGAAGTCCAGGCCCCACTGCATGAATGGCTGCTCCACCTAAATAGGCTGTAGAGGCATGGTAGCCAACCGTTGCTTCCCCTCAAAAAGTGTGCACTTCTGGCACTTTCTTACCCAGGCATGGGCGTCCCTAAAAAGAGTGGGCCAAAAATAGCCAGCTCTCATTATCCTTGCTGCAGTAGCTCTAGGAGCAAAATGACCGCCCGTTGGCCCATCATGGAACTCAAATAGCACTTTGTTAGCCTGATTTGAGTCTATGCATCTTAGAAGGACCCCAGAGAGATCCTTCTTAAACAATACTCCATCAACCAAAGCATAAGGGAGAGATTGGAGCCTGAAGTATCTTTTTCAGGTCTTATCAAGACTCTGTGAGCACTCACCAGTGAGAAGGAAATGCCTCAGGTCTGATGTCTAGTCCTTTATGATAGCTGGTTCCTTTGTTGTAGCTGCATCATGAATTAGTAAGCTGTCTTCCCCTTTCTGCTTGAAGTCCTCAGCAAGGTGTTCACACAGGCCTCTTCCCCTCACTAGCTTGGTGATCATGATGTCTATGTCATACTCCATTACCCTGGTGATCCACCTTGCTCTTTTCTCATTTAGGTCTCGATTGGTCAGGAAATCCTTGACGCCAGGATGTGGAACCATGAGGTGAATCCTACTGTTGGACAGCATATGCCTAAATTTCTTCAGGCTCTGCACTACTACCAAGACTTACTTCTCTACATACGTGTATCTGACTTCAAAATATTCTAACCCCTGGCTAAAAAATGCAAGTGGTTGCTCAAGGTCATCACCATTTGCTTGAGTAAGCACGACAGAGATTACCTCTTCATTGCCGAAAGTGTAGAGGTTGAAGTCTTTATTGAAGTCAGGGTTGATCAAATTAGGAGCCTGGGTTATGGCCTACTTAATGGCTTCAAATTTGTCCTTCCTTTGCATTATCCACTTGAACTCCTCACCCTTCCTTAGCATAAAGGTCAGTGGCTTGACTATCTCTGCAAAATTTGAAATGAATCTCCGAATGAAATTTATCCTACCAAAGAAACTCTGTAGGCCTTTCTTGTGACTAGGTAGGGACATCTCCAGGATAGAACGAACTCTCTCAGGGTCAATAGATAAGCCCTCCTTGGACATGATGTGGCCAAGGAGTTTCCCCTCCTGATCAGCAAACACGCATTTCTTCAGGTTAAGAGAGATGCCAAACTCCCTACACTTTTCAAAAATTTGCCTGAGGTGTTTCATGTGTTGGCTCGCTTCCTTGGAGAATACCATCACATCATCGAGGTATACCAACACATTATTGTTTATCAAGCCTCCAAAAGCCATGCCCATGGCTCGCTGAAAGGTAGCACCAACATTAGCTAGCCCAAATGGCATCTTCTTATAAGCGAACATTCCCCATTTAGTAGTGAAGGCTATTTTGTGCTGGTCACAGCCTTGCACCAGAATTTGATTGTACCCTGAATATCCATCCAAGAGGGAGAAATGTTCGCTGCCAGTTACCTTTTGAAGGATCCACTCCATGCTCAGGAGGGGATAATGGTCTTTTAAAGAGACTTTATTAAGGTCTCTAAAATTGACACATAGCCTGATCTCCCCATTCTTCTTTCTAACAGGAACAAGATTGGCTAGCCAAGAGGAATGCTTGATTGGAAATATAATCCCAGACTCAATCAATTTGTCTAGTTCCTTTTGCATGAGAGGCTCCATCATTAGGTTGACAGGTCTTTACTTCTGCGTGACTGGCCTGGTGCCTTCCTCTAATTTGATGGTGTGTTGGGCGAGTCTTGGGTTGAAACCCTTCAAATCAATGTAATCCCACGCAAAAACATCAGCAAACTCTTGACACAACAAAATGAAAGCCCGCCTTTCTTGAACCGTGTAGACTTTTCCAAGTGCAAGCAGCTTGTCCTTGAAGATCTCAACCCTTTTGTAATTCTCCTCCTTAGTTGTGATGCATGCCTTGTCGCTTCTCAATTGGTCATCTCCATTGAAGATGTTCTCAAGAGTGACCAAACCTTTAGGGAGCTTATTGTTCTTCAATTGAATAATCAGTTGCCATATTGCTGTTGCAGCTTTGCCTGGTTTTTTGTTGTGAACTTAGCTTCTTCTTGTAGGAAGAAAGCTATTTGCTGGTCATTTTCAAAAACTTGCCAATTGGTAATGTTGTCGAGGACAGAGGGCCAGACTACCACCTTTAATTAACGTGAACCATAGTCCCAGCTTATCTCCCTAGAAACATCAAATTGAGCACTAATTGTTGCTAGCCTATCCACTTGTTTGTTCTACTCTTTGGGAATGGAGGCAATATTGAAAGTGAGGAAATCTTCCACCAAGTCCCAGACCCTATGCTTGTAGGACTTCAGTAAGGAATTTTTGGTCAGATTCTAGCCTTTCACCTGATTTATAATTAGATCATTGTCTCCCAAAACTTGCAACTCCCTGATCCCTCTTTTTCTTGCCC
Organism: Torreya grandis; assembly: GCA_037957365.1. Classification (NCBI taxonomy): domain Eukaryota; kingdom Viridiplantae; phylum Streptophyta; class Pinopsida; order Cupressales; family Taxaceae; genus Torreya; species Torreya grandis. Next base: position 1,583,964 of record JARHVA010000241.1, on the reverse strand, counting down.
ATTCCAGACCATGGATCAAGGACTCGTATTATGCAACATTGCTTGTGCAAGAAAATTGGAAATGGAAAGCTGAAAAGTGTCTCTCCTTTGAAGGGGAGACTAGCATCACTCCACCACTAGCTCCCAGCCTACTTCTGAAACTGTCAAAATATAGCTGCCATAGACCTAGGTCTTCTTGGCTTGCCTTCATTATATTTGGTATGAAGGCACCCTCTTCGTGCATGCAGTAAACTCCAAGGCCTGCCTCTTCTATGAACTTGTAAGGGTCATGCTCGAAGTTATCACTTCCCCACTCATCCAAGAGTAGGTCTACAACTCCTTCAAGAGTAGAGGACGGAGATTGGTCTGTCTGGGACTCTTCTAGGTCGATAATAGTGTAGTTGACGTTCGCTGCTTTGAGCGAATATGGTTCTAGATGGTCCTTGTAGAATGGCTCAAATTTGATCTTTACCTTGGTCCCATACTTGGTTCTAAAAACCAGATAGGACCAATTTGCTGCTAGATAGCCACCTATCTTTGATGTGAAGTCCCTAGATAAGCAAATTGGAAAATAAGGAGGAACATCTGCCACTACTATATCATGGGGAATTGAGAAGGTTGGGCAAGCATGTAATGTCAAGCTTAAACCCTTCAATATCCCAAATATTTTTGCAGGTGTCCCATCCAACTGCAGGACTCCCTTATTCATCTCCTCATATTTCAGTCCCATCTTGTCAGCTATGCACTTGGGCATCACTGAGGTACTAGCCCCACTGTCAATGATGCAGTTGTGCATCAAGAAATCACCTATAATCAGGGACACATAGAAAGGGGGAATTTTCTCTTCTTTCTTAACCTGGCCTGAGGTGGAAGGTTGCCCATTCATCATCAAGACATTATCAGTCCTTGCTGGGACAGCTTGTTGGTCCAGTTCATGCAATTCCCTTTGTAGCATGTCCTTCTGTTCTGGTAGAGACAATGAATCCCATAAAGAGATGTTCATATGCAGCTTCTTCATCTGGTCCATTATATTGACTTGGGGACTGCCTCCCTTCAAGCTTTCTTTAGGGTTAATTCCAACCTGAGGTGTAGGTTGAGGGGTTAAAGGTACAAACAGTGGTCTAAAGTCTGGGGCTTTTTTGATTTGAGTGTGATGGAGAAGGTGTAGCTGTCAGTTGGGTAGTTGCCTAGGCTTCTCCCATCGCTCTTCTCTTGAATATTGTGTTGGCTGCAACACAGTCAGCCTGATTATCTATAGCACCCACATAATTCACTAAATAAAATTCCCCTTCCAGATGGTTCATGAGGGTAGAATCAGGCTGGGCCTGATTGCTACTCGTGCTGGGTTGCATTGGAGCCTCAAAGACCTGGGAATGAGTAGCTGCCTGATAGTCTACATTTGGGTAATAACCTGTCATCTCATTTGTATAAACACCTTGTTCATGACCATATCCCATGGTCGAACAACTTGGTTGTTCCTGTACCAAGTTGTTCTGAACGGGCACCATGGCCTTAGATGATGAAGAGGGGCCTGGGTTGTAGCCTTGGAATGGTCTAGTCTAAGTAAGCTGACCCTGTCCTTGATTGTAGTTTTAGAAAGGGGGTCTAGGGGCTTGACCATAATGTTGGTATCCTTGATTCGGTCTATTGCTTTGAGCTTGTTGCCTTTTAATAGCTACAAGTTCATTTGACATACTCTGCAACAGACTCTTAACTTCATGAAGCTCATTGGATGGAGCAGTAGCATGGTAGAGGAGCTAATGTGGGAGTAGTGGCTTGAATTAGAGGTGGCATTTCTGGGAAAAGTGGCATGTGAGGTCTAGGGGCTATTTTCCCAACCTGTATTAAGTAATTTTTGGCTGCTATGGCTATGTCATAGGCAACAGGCAGCACATGCCCTCCCATGGATTGTATCATCACTACAATATCACTATTCAATGCCTTCAAATAATACAAGAAAGCATAGCTGGGAGTTGGTCTTACCAGAATGGGGATTCTATCCCAAGTCTTCTGAAATTGCATGTTGAAATCTTGCATATACTCGTGTGGGGCTCTTTTTATGGTCGTTAGCTGCTCAACAAGCGAGAGCTCATCGCTCTTTTCCCCAAAATAGTCTATCAACTAAATACCCAACTCATTCCAAGAATGGATTGAATTTACAGGCAAAGTCCCATACCAGTCAAGAGCTTTTCCCTTGAGGGACAATTCCAACAATCTGATTGTGACATTTTCCTCTATGACATTATGAATATTGAAGAGGTTAGAAATGTTTCTAATGTGCTCGACGACTGTAATGGGCCCTTCTCCATTGAAAGAAGGCACATTTTTTAGGGTTGCTCTTGGGATTGGGTCATATTGTGGGAGATTCAAGGGCTTCCACCATGAAAAGCCACAAAGGGTAATGCCATAGCTGGGATGGGATGTAACTGCAGCTCTGCTGTGTATGCATCCCTTACAACAGGTTTTGGAGGGTGGTTTGTTGAATAAGGACGGGTCTTCTCAAACCTCAGTCTTTTTGTTGAGTTTAAAGGCAACTCAATGAAATTGAAAGGAACACCCTTAGAAGTAGACCATGTGGTGACTTTAGGCATAAGAAGTTAAAATTGGTCTTGATTGGAAAACTGAAGCTCTTACCAATGGAGTCGCCAGATGTTGAAAATATTTGATTTGCTGTATTAGGACCAGCATCAATCCTGAAACCCTATTGAGTTGTAGAACTATGTCCCACCGAGCGTGCTAGAAACTATTGACGCAGTGGATTGCACCCGGGGTAAGGAGGCTGAGCTCTTGCCTTCCACACGCAACAATGGAAACTCCCCTCGCTTGTGGGACCAAAAAAGCTAGAGGGAAGAGTCTCTAGGTAAGGGCTAGCTCCCTTTGATGCATCATATTCATTCTAGTAAATGCTAACACACACACACACACACATAGATATATAATTAGGGGGGATGAAAAGGGAGAAAGATTGCAGGAAAACAAACTACTCTAAGGAGGTGATGCACGAAAATAAAAATGACCTCACATTCACACTTAAAATTAGACAAATACATACATACACTTCAGACTTGGCAGAAGGACCAGGCTGCAAGAAACTGGCAAGGAGGCTTTAATGAAAAATACAGAAAATAGAGATTCACCAAGGCGTTGTGAAACGCACACTGTAAGTAATTTCTTCTATTTTTGCACTTCCAAATACAGCTCTCCTTATCAGCTGTAGAAATGGCACCTTGTAGACAACATATATGTTGGTGTTGGACCTGTGAAAGCATCAAGAAACAATGACTAAACACGAACTAACACTCAAGACATACAGAGAAATTTCCATCCAAGATAGAGGTAAAAAATGCATTTATTGATTCAGGTGAAATTTTGCCAGGGCTACGCCTTACAAATGTGGAAGATGATTTCTCAAATGTCAAGTCCTCAATATATACGAGAAGAAAGGAGTCCTTTTGGTGCCCCTTTTACAAGTGACCCATGTGCCTTACGAGCATTGGGAAGAGCAGGCTGCTTAAACATAAATGTTGTGTTGGCCCTGGCTTTGACTTCAGGCATTTCTTACATGGCCGCGTTGTTTCCTCATTAACCGAGACTGCTCCTTGAAGGCACCTACGCAGTTTGTCTGATCATAAATATGAAATGAAGAAAAAGGGTCGCACGGTTGGCCATTCGCACCTTCTAATGGTCAATTCGTAGGCACTGTTTCACCTGCTGGAGTAATTTCTAGAATTGACACCTCCCTTTACCACTTAGACTATCTGCTTGTTCCTACACCTAGCACTTTTGTCTTTTCCCTACCTTGTCTCTTCTGGCTCTTTTGGCCCTCAGGGCTATCTTTGGGCGGGTCACTACATTGCTTGGGCTCCTTTCATGGTGGATGCCCTTTTAGTTTGAAAGCAAATAGCTATTTCACTATGTTAGAATTGATGTTCATGTGGCTGTCATCACTTTGAAAACCAACGGCTAATTTGCTTCCTTATATTTGACAGCTTTTGGGACGTCATCGTCCTCGACAAATTCCTTCGGGCTTTTCCCTTTCGGCCCTTTTTGCGGGTCTTTCCTTTGTTTCAGACCATTTCCCGCAGACAGAAGTCCGTGGGAATTGGTGCTTTGACTTTTCCTGGGTCTTTGTTTCAGCCCTTTATCGAACCAACCATTGAACTGAAATTGGTTCAATGCTATTCGCTGAGCCGATTGAACCAGAACATTAAACCACTCGCTTTGAACCAAGCTCATTGAACCAAGCCATTAAACTAAAATTGGTTTAACGGTTCAATGGTTCAAACTATTGTTGAATCGAGGTGTTTTGAACTAAGCGATGAAATCTTTGTTGAACTAAAAGCCACTGAACCATTTGAACTTTGCTGAAGTGCTGAAACTAGGCCTTTAAACTGAAGCCTTTGAACCAAAATGTTGAACTGGTTCAATGGTTCAATGTTGTGCACTGATGAACTTGACGATTGAACCAGAGCTTGAAATTGAAGCAATGGTTCGATGGTTCAGTGCCACCAACCTTGTGAATCTTCTTCAGGCAAATGTATCAAAAGCCTTGTAAACCCCAACACTCTCTAAACTGATCCTCCTTGCGCCAAAAGACTAACCCGCTAAGTCCGTAGAAATTCCTAGACTTGTGCCAAATCAAAAAATGAATTGGCCTTAAACAGCAGGGGAAGAAGGGGACCGATTTTTTGCCCTGTTGGGTAAAAATGGTTAACAGGGTGGTCACACCTATGAGTGCATGGAGAGATATCTTGGGTTTGGTTTTATGAGCAATGGAGTCATCAAAGGGGCTTTGTTCTGCTTGAGCATCCTAGAATTCTTAGATATCAAGCTCACTATCATGCTTTGGTAGTGATTCCACGTTTAATAAGTAAAGATTTTATGTGATGAACCGATGACCCTTAACCCATTTATCATCACAATTATAACATAATCCTTTCTCTTTATGGTGCCACATCTCTGCCTTAGTAAGGCACTTGATTGGTGTGGTTGTGACTAGATGTTAGTTTGTTGTATTCTTTATAGTTGAAAAAGTGGGAAGTTGATGTTGCACTGATAGTTTATCTTATGCTAACTTAGCAAGACCCAAGGTGCCCATCAAGTTAGTGGGATAAAGCATTTTCACCTTCAAGAGGATTGACTCTTTGAGGATACTAATAAAATAAATCTTGAAGAAGTCATCTGATAACTCTTCAATGTGATTACCTAGTTTCTCAAATTCAATCTGATAATCATGAATGGTGCCTATCTGGTGGAGTTTGGTGAGAGATCTTATAAAGTCCTCAAAATCCAAAGGACCAAACCTGCCTAGAAGTAAGGATGCAAAGATTTTTCAATTAGGTTCATCATTTGACTTGAGATACCAATGGCACCATTGAAGTGTTTCTTGTTCTAAGTGAAAGGAAGCAATTAAGACTTTGATGATATAATAAGTATTGTGAAGGTTAAAGAATTGTTTAGCTCGATATATCCATCTAATAGGATCTATACTATTGAACTCTGGAAAGTCCAGCTTAGACCCATGTGATGTGTAGTGAGAAGAGAAACTATTCTCTAAAGAAGACTCATTCTATAGCTTATTGAGAAGGCTATTCTACTGATTTAGTCCATGCATAATGTCAGTTAACTCATTGATCTGGGCTTTCAATGTGGTGAGTTATTCCTTTATGATTTTTGTGCCTGCATGGGTGACTACCATAATCATTTTTTTTAACAAGGGATAGAAAAATAAGCTTCAAGACAGTGAGTAAGGCACTTTTTTACTTTGGACTAAAGTGGAAGGGGTAAAGGTATGCTTATGATTTTTGTTGCACTATCTAGGTATGATTGATGAAGGTAGGGGCAATTTCAAAAGTGAAATGGAAAATTTGTCCAAGAGGGACAAAGGAGCATAAAATGGAAAGGAACACTGTGAAAGCATTTCAAAGCAAGAGGATAAAAAATGAAGAAGTTATAGCAAAACTCAAAAAATCAAAAAATGAGATTTGTGGCTAATGGAAGTGGAATTGGGAGATGGGACCTCAAGGAAGAAAAGGCGTGGAATAAAATTTTAGGTGTCTTGGTAAAATTTGAGGATCAATAGAGATAGAATTGGAGAGATATGGCAAAAAACAAAAAAATATTACTCTTTGAAACTGGTTTTTCTTGGTTAAACCTGTCAAAAGTTTGTTGGTAGGTTTGCAATTACCACTATGTTCAATTGTAGTTACTTCTGCTGATAGTTTTTAGAAACTTATATGTTGTATATGGGCCCTAAGTTTGTTCGATTGCCTAAAGGTTTTAAGAAATCTCTTTGACCACCAATGATGTCTGAATGAGTATCACTCTCTAGAAAATTTTGGCCATGGATTTCCCCCTAAATGATGCCTCTTGGTTTACTTCATGGGTGGGAAATAGTCAATCAAGATGGGGTTGTTTCCCTTTTTGTTGGTAGGTCCTCTCAATGGGACAACTACTTCAAGGTTCCTATGGTACTCCTCACAATGAGTTTTAGGGCTATATGCCTAAGTACTTCACATAATTATGCGGAGGGGTATTTTACCCTTATACGAACCTGAAAATGAATATGTAAAAATAGATACAATGAAAAATAGTTTTTAAAATGATGCAGCTCCTAGAAAGACACTACTACAAAGAAAAAAATCTCCAAAATCTAGCTGCAAGTCGAAGAAAGTGATATGATACAAGATGTGAAGAACCTTCTACATAGATTTATGAACTACATAAAATAATTGAATATTAAAATAAACTTCATAAATTAACTCAAAATAATTCAAATATATTATATTGATTGCATGCCATTTCAAGGGGGCAACCTCCTTTGTGTAAGCTCAATATAATAATATTCATCAATGCCTTCATTGGGCCTCAATACTTAAATACTAATTCTATTCTAGCAACTAATACTTCCCATGCATGTGAGATAATTCAAATATGTTACCTACTTAAATACTAATTCTATTATATCAACTAATACTTCCCATGCATGTGGGATAATTCAAATATGTTAAATGGATGACTTACAAATCATATGTATCCACAGTGACTAATACACTAATAATGTAAAGAGAAGGGTAGGATATGGGTTCCTAACATTCACCAAATCCAAAAATTTATCCATCTTTACATTTACCCTAGGATGAGTTTAACTCTTTTCCCCCGAAGCTTTATGCACCTTCTACCTTTCTTCCCTAAAACTACCTTGGGTGAATCTAACAACTCCTCCAAAATTGTTAAGAGGTTAAGTCTAACTTCTAACTTATTTATTAGTTACTCTGAAAAGGCTCCTTCAGTACCCCGAATTTTGCCTAAACCCTCAAAGGAAACACCAATCTACTCATTTTATTGGATTTTTCTTCTCCACGAACCAAAATCTAATCCAATATTTTAAAACAATCAATGGGGGTCTTTGAGGGACCAATAATTTCTAAGGATCCACAAAAACCAGAAGTCAAGAGAAAAGAATAATATTCTTTTATTTTGTCTAGGCCTTGTCCCCTACCACTCCAAAATTGGTAGAAAATGTCATCTTTATCCCCTTAACAATCCATCCACTGTGTTCAATAACACCAACATCATTGACATATGAAAAGGGGTTTCTTGATAAATCATTTGGCCCTCTAAGGACACCAGAATAGGGGGACCAACTTTCCTATTTTAATTATTTTCACAACCATTTGTCGAAAACAAAAGGATCATCAAATAATCCACCATATCTTCTTCCATATCTATTGTTAGTACCTGCTCGATCAGGTACTATTGTTTTTGCTTACAACTATTAAACTGCACTGACCAGATTTGAAAACCAAGCAGAGGGTGCTTCTGACTACAAACTAATTTCATTTTATAATGTTTGAGCATGACTAAAATATTTTATTAGTTTCCCTACTTACTGTTGACAAGTGATTAATTGCATTCCCAAGAATGAATCAAATGTCGTAGTATGAAATTTTAGTTGGGGCAATGACAATGTGCAAGGAAAATATTTAATAGATGTTGCAAAGACTTGTTTAGCATAGGTTTCATAGTCTTTGACAAGACCAAGACACTTGTTCAGTACTATTATCTCCACCACCTATAGTTGATAACGTAGGGGGTAGGGTGTCCAATGGCTACATAACATTCAAAACCCATGAATCTACTTTAGTTGTCTAATGGTTGAACCCACCCTAGACTTCAGTAAAAAGCCTACCATATGTTTATACCCAGTGCTACTCAATCCATGATCATTCAATATTACCTTGTCAAGACACACCTAGAGCAAGGATTCGTTATTCTGCACTACTCAACATTCCCCATCAAATGAGTGTTGCAATGTCTACTGCCCATATGGGTAGAGTTGAGCTAGTGCAATGGAGAACCCTAGGCTTGTATTCTTGACATCCATTGTAATTATTGGGGATTTAAGCTAAGGACAGATTGTGGCTCATGAAATTGACCATAGTTGGACGAGAAATCTTATCACCAATGCCCTAATTACCATATGACCATACCTCTATCATTCTTCTACTCAAACTCCTTCCACAAAAGTTTCTTATCTACCCCAAGTCTTCCCATTATTCTTATTATGAAGCCCATAAAACAAGATAGATAATCAGCCAGGGTTTGAGTCTCTAATGCTGACTAGTGTAGTTCAGAAAATGTATAAAGCCTACAATGAGACCTTACCTTCTTCTGTGGCTATTACCGCCACTATCAAGCCTTCCTCCCACTATATTCAAAGATTGTGCAATATCTTAGGTCAGTTGTGAACAATTTTAATCTTATTATTTGCATTGTTAAGATATATCAAGAAGTTTTTTTTTGTGTTTCCAAGCATTTTAGAAGCTCAAATTTTATCATTTTCCAAATATTTCTTTATTATCTATCATTTTGTTTCAAAACCATGGATTGGGTAAGACTTGTAGACACATAAAATTAGCCACCAATGACCTCCAATCAGGGTTCAGACCAATTTCTATCAAAATACACAATTTGGGATAAAAACACTAAAACATGCTAAATGATGTGAATTTGTCATATATAAGTGCTTATTTTGGCTAATTTATCCCTAAATGGGGTAATGCATTTTATGAGATAACTAACTTTGATCATATCATTTTGAGTCAAAATGACATTTTCATACTTAGGAGCTCTGGATTGCTCTTTTCTACCAATTTTATTGCATGAGACATGTGCCTTTGTTATTTTGTATCAGTAACATCCTAAATTGGAGAACGGATCCAATGCATCTAACATTGCATCCTAGTTCCAATCCAATCAAAATTTGAGACAACAATACGACATTTTGACCAGTTTCATTAATTTGTGCACTAATTACCAAGATTTGCACCAAAATTAATAAATCATGTTTAAGGCTACTTAATTTGAATTAAGATCTTAAGTTAATTTTCCATGGAACTTGATGAATATTTATTTTTGGAAATTGATTATAAGTTTTTGCATCATCTAAGACATCATTTCTTGGGAAGGCATCCCTAGGCCATAAATGCATAAAATATTTGATTAAGCCCTCTCATGCCTCTTTAATGCCTCTATATCCCAAATATTTATAAGGGCACTTATTGATTTTAGCCTTCAAAATTGAATGGATTCTTAGCCACACATATTCATTTTGAGATGAACGGTTTAAGTTCATTATGATCAATTACAAAAATATATAACTACAAGGCCTCACAACCATAATTTTAAACTTGGATAGTGTAAAGTTATAATGCTTAAATGAGTTAAAAAACCATTTAGTATAGTGTTATCATGCCCAATTGTTGAGCCAATCCAAATCCATCACAAGTCAAAGGTGCCAATTAGAGAGGGAGCCAAGCAACTCCATTGATGAAGACTCTTTGATGCACAAGCTGAGAAAGCCACTCTATGAACCATTTGAAAGTTCCAAGGAAGGTGAAGGAAGGTTTATTTCATGTTTTAGTTATTACTTTCACATGTTTGTTTGTTACTAAGCTTCCCCTAGTGTCTAGGCCTAGAGATGTCATGCTTTTTAGTGTGTTATTTTCATTTAGATTTCATTTTGAACTAAAAATTGATCTAATCCCCTCTCTTTCGTCAAATTCATAGATCACATAATGGCACACCTGGTGGGACCAACCAATTGGTAGGTCAAAATTATTTGATCTAGGATATACCCAATAAATTATCCTTGTAGGACTTCTAAATAGATCATTCCCTTAAAACTCTTTCAATTCTCTGATATCAATATGTTGATACTAATAAGTAGAGAATGAAACACGTTTTTTTTAAACCACCCACTATATAATTATAAAAATATTTGTAGTCATAAGCTAGTACATGAAATCTTAAATCAAGATAGTCAAATAAGGCTTGGAGAATTTATTTAAAAATTGGAAACCTATAGAAACAATCTTCTGAACAAATAAATAATTTTTGATAGGTATTATAGACTAACTTGGCCTAAGGACATTAAAATTTGCCTCACATTGTTGTCTTTAGTCCCCAATACTAATTGAAGTGAAACGGTAGGTCTCCAATACCTTTTGACCTTAATTCTAGGGTGTGCCAATAATTCATTCTCTTTGTATATCTGCAACAAAAGTTGGCAATCAATTTATTGTGGAAATAATAGATGGAAACTTGTAGAGTGACAAAGCCAAAGTAAATTCAATTACATTTATTGTAATCATGTTATGCCAAGCAAAGTTATTACATGTTGGTATTAAATGAATAATTCTCTATTTCCATTGATAATTTTTAGGTCTACCTCTTCCATAGACTAGAAACTGAATACAATGAAATCAAAAACAAGATATGAAGAAAGGAACCTGCAATTTATCTTTTCAAGAACCTTTCAAAATGATTTGATGCAAAAGATATGAAATTGTGTAGCACCCAATCAACATTCATCACCTATGTACATGCCAAAAGAGTTATATAACGCTTGCAAATGTTAGTAGATACAACTATTAAGGTAAATGCCAAATGTGAATTTACCTATTTTTTTATCCACTTCAAAAGAAAACTAACATAACATTTTGTCCTTTTTGGTTTCAAAAAAAGGTACATGGTACTTTGACAATTGCCTAAGCATATTCTATCCTTTTTGAGCCTATATGCAAAATATGCAATCTTGTAATAGAATGCTTTAGTCATACTTATGCAAGAACAACATATTTCAATAACTGCACAAGTGAATGTGAAAATTTCTATTACCATCAACTTCTCTGCAATATAAATACTACCAGTAATAGCAACATCCAATGCATTACTAGAGATGATGTCATTGACCAATTACTCCCTTCAATTAGATAAATGAGACATGTTGAATACATGGATGATAAAGAAAGCATAGTTGATCTTTTATAAAGATTGACAATGCAAGGTGGTTTCACCGTGGACAAGAACAATGTCATTAAGCATATCACTATATCAACTGAAGCAGAAGGTATGCAAATTATTCTAAACATAATATTTTTGAAAGAAAATCTACACATTTGAATAAATTTATATTTGAACCTCTCGAAATAGTGATACTAAAAAAATCAAACTACAATAAGCTACTTACTTTCACAGGCTAGTAGTCATGCATCATCAAGCCACACCATGCCCCCCTCCCCCCAATATTTTTGAGAACAGGGATGTATAACTCTAAATATTGATCCAATAAAAAAAATGATTCTAGCATTAGAAAAAGCCTAATATTTTTATATATTGATAAAAAATGGTGTTTAAAAAAGAAACATATTATCATGATTTACTACTATGACTATCACATGGTATAGTGGAAAATTATTACATAGTTTTTAGTAATTGTTAATTGTCACCGTGTTTTGCAAGGTCCACCATGGAAGTTTTGAAGGCAACAATGCAATAAGCAGGTGGCATATATAACAACAAAAAAATGCAAATAGAGACAAAATGAAATTAGTATCGTTGACAAACCAATACAAAAATAAAAATAAAAATAAAAAGCCAATTCCCCATAGGAAACTGTATTTAATGAAAATTAGCTATTCCAATTAACTTATGAAAATGTAAATTGCTATAACAATAAAAAATGCAATTTTTACTTTGCTGAGTATATAAGAAAGAACATGAAAAAATGCATACTTTGTCATAGATAAAATAAATAGACTATCTACAAAATGCATTCAATATGATTGTTGAATCTATGTGAGTTGAATCAACCATCCTATCGTGGATAAGTAGCAGGTTGTAATATACTTTCTTTTTTTGCTTTCAATTTGTTCTTGAAATATAAATTTTGGTTATGCTTGTTTAGAAAATTCAATCTCCCAATTCTTATCCTTTCAATGAAACCAAAAAATAGTAAATGTTTTATGCTAAGGCGAGTGTTCAGGTCCTATTGCTCAAACATAGTACAACATGAGAATGATCCTAGGATATCGGTCACCTAATCTTGGATCAGACCTCTAGGATTTTTTAACAAGGCTAACTACTTTGATTGTTCATTATAGTGCTCACCTAAGACCCCAAATTAATGCCATTGGGACTCTGTTTGGAGTGGAAAGTTGGAGAAAGATCCTACAACCCAAGATTATCGTTGCATGTAATCATGAATGGTTTCATGAATCTCCTCGACCTCCTCTATGCCACTGGGACTTTTTAAAGACAAAACTCTCATAATTATGCATCTAATAGAGCCATATTCATGTTTGCTCTAGGCAACTGATCTGACTATCATATTTATGCCTTGGTGTGTTCTTTAGTGCAAATCCTGAGCATAGATCTATTATATATTGAAAACTAATAAATTTATTAGTTTTTAGATAATTAGACTTGTGCTATGAGATTTTGCTTGGTCCTTTAAAGCTTTAATGATCTCTTGAGGCATATGTAAACTTGTTCACAACCTTGAATTGCTCAGACACCATGAAGACTTATTTTCAATCGTAACTATGAATACCTACACTTACTTTAAAATCTGAACCTAGGTCTACTATAGATGAAAACTAATCAAATTTATTGGTTTTCCTATAGTCTTGATATCAATGAGGCTCAGTTGGATGTTTGGTCTCATTTTGACAAGCTATCGACCTTTGATTTGTATTAGGTCCAAAATACCTATTATGCGTCCGTAGAGATCTAATGTCGATGTTTGAACCTGCAATATTGATTCTGGTTCACCTAGATCATCCTTGAAGTGTCCTGGGGTCAATCTTGTTTATTGGCCCTCAGTTTTTGTTTCGGGCCTATCAAATTAGGACACTTGTCAACCCTGTGCTTATTTTGAGCTCCATTGACCTATTGACCTTTCTCATGCTATTAACCTCCTTCGGTGTAAATGAACATGAGCCATAGATATTTCACCATTTTAAATAGCCAATAGTCATTTTGAAAGTGTTTGCTGATACATATTTTTGATATTTTAATAATTATATTTAATAATTGGTCAATAAAATTATTTTTTGAGTCAAAGGCATTTTTTAAATATAATTTATAGTTTAGTTTTAATTTGTTATCAATACTATTCGATACTTTAAGTCTTTTATCATTTAGTAAATTATCTAATAATATTATATATTATATTATTAATTACAATATTATGACAATCTATCTTATTATTATACTTCACATTTTTATTTGTATAATAATAACACACGATCATATTTCACTAGTATTATTAATATTAATATTATATTATCAATTAGAATAATTTAATTTAATATTAAACTTTATATTTACATATTATAATATACTATATTATATATTAGAATATACTATATTATAACATTATAGTATAAAAATACTATTAAATATTTAGCTTTAAACATATCATATATACATTAATATATATTATAATAAAAATATAATACAATATTACGATAATAATATATATTAATACCATATAACAATATATAATATAACATCTTATAATAATATGATCAGTTTTTTCTATTCTGGAATAATATTAATAACAATAATATTTAAAACAATATGTTCTCCATCCAATAGGGTTTACATGTGTTCTATGTGCAAAGGGCACCTATGAATAACCATTTTAAAAAGAATTGATAATTCTTTATTTTTCAATGTCAAAAAAGTTAAAATTTTAAAGTTATTAATATAATAATAAAATAATAACATATTCGTAACATATAACATAATATTATGACAATAATATAATACATTAATAATATAATAAGATATTAATAACAAATTAATATCATATAACAATATATAAAATATGCTACAATATCTTACAATAGTAAAATAATATGAGTATACTAAATATTATTAGAATTTATATATTTAAAATAAATATTACATTATTATTTTATAATAGTTTGTCTATGAAAAAATGAGATGGTGACAACAATCATGTGTTTTGAGTGAGATACAAGTATCAATTTACATTATTTCACTTTACACAATGTTGCTTTGCCATAAGACAATGCATTTTGAAAATGATATTAATAATTGCAATAATTTTATAGAGAAATTCGCAGTTATAATGCACTGTTGCTTTTTGATCTTCACAAATATATTGCCTTGAAAAAAATTCATATAAATCATAAAATGTAATTACTTTTTCCCTATTAGAATTTAATTTCATTAAATCCCATCATATTATATTTATACCTTGGCGTGTCCTTCAGTGCAAATCCTGAACATGGATGTCCTATAGATTGAAAACCAATCTCCTTTATTAGTTTTCACATAGTCATTATCTTCACCTGGATCCATTTTTATTTTCATTTATGTTAGGTTCAAATGGACCTATTTTACCTATGTGCATCATGGAAAGCAAGGACTCTCTACATATGAGGATTTCCTTAAAGAATGATGACGTTGCAAGCTTAGAAAGCTAGGTCTATATGTTCTAGATCCCTAAACCAGGAGCTTAGACTGAGCTTTAATGGCAGCCCATGCATTTGACATATTTACTATGGCTCTCCTTGGGTCGTATTTGATCTTGGTTCATTTGCATTTCCTTGGGTCAAAAGCTACCTTCATCCATGCTCTTACTTTATTGATCTTGATCTATGAGTGCACGCTAACCATTGATTTTACCTCCATTTGAATGTCAATGGGTATTTTATGAGGCTTAAATTTGACATATGTGCGACCATTATTTGATGTCCACATGATCGTCATTAATGTATGTGTTGTCGATCCTAAATTCATGATTAAATACACTTCGTTAGATCTACTTGTACCCACTAACCTGTCTTTACCCATTTGTTGTTAGATTTAATTTGAGTGCCTAATATGTGGACACTTGTCAGCTTCACATTCAGTCAAGGACCCTTTGATGATTTTTGAATGCAAATGGCTATTTGATGCAGCCCAACTTTGACGTTTGCATGAATGTCATTGATGTTCATGCGAATGTTTAAGGATTTTTAAATCCAAACAGTTATTTGTCGAGGTTCAAACTTGATGCTCGTACAAACATCTTCATCTACTGGATCAACCTTGAAACTTATCCAAACAATTTTCTCTGAATAAACAATTCTTCAAACATTTTGCATCAAGCATTTTCCTCAAAACAATTCATTTGGACATTTTATGTTGGAACAATTTTCCCAAAGCAATTTCCATGAACAATGTCCTTGAATAATTTGTCTTTATCGAAACTTTTGTTGCAGATATTTTATCTGAAACTTTCAGGGCTTTGGAATTTTTATCGTGGACATTCCTTTGGACTTTTTGTTTCGGTTTTTCTGGTAAAGACATTTTCTTTAAGATTTTTGCAAAGACCTTTCCTATGGACATTTTCTCTAATACACTTTCTCTAAAAGAATCCATCCTTAACACTTTGTCCAAAACACTTTATTTGAAAGAATTTATCTTCTAACTTTCACTTGATCCTTGAAAGCTCTGATCAGGGACCTTTTGATGATTTTTGAATGCAAACGGCTATTTGATGAGGCCCAACCTTGATGTCTATGTGAACATCATTGACATCCATGTGAATGTCTAAAGATTTTCAAATCCAAATGGTTACTTATCGGGGTTCAAACTTGACACTCGCGTGAACATCTTCATCTGTTGGATCAACCTTGAAACTTGTCTAAACAATTTCCTTGTAACAAATAATTATTCAGACATTTTGCATCAGGCATTTTTCCTGAAACAATTCTATCAAAATTTTGGTGTTGGAACAATTTACCGAAAGCAATTTCCATGAACAATTTTCTCAAATAATTTGTATTTATCAAAACTTTTGTTACAGATATTTTTTATAAAACTTTTAAATCTTTGGACTTTTTGTCATGAACATTCCTTCAAGGTTTTTGTTTTGGAATGACATTTTCTTCAGGATTTTTGCAAAGAATTTTACTACGAACATTTTCTCTGATACATTTTCTCCAAAATAATTTTTCCTTAACACTTCATCCAAAACACTTTCTCCAATAGAATTTATCTTCTGACTTTTGTTCGATCCTAGAAAGCTCCGATTGGGGACCCTTTGACAATTTTTGAATGCAAACGACTATTTGATGAGGCTCAAATTTGACATCTGTGTGAACGTCATTGACATCCAGGGGAACGTCTAAGAATTTTAAAATCCAAATGGTTACTTGTTGGGGTTCAAACTTGATGCTCGTGCTAACGTCTTCATCTGTTGGATCAACATTGAAACTTGTCTAAACAATTTCCTTGGAACAAACAATTATTTGAACATTTTGCATTAGACATTTTCCTTGAAACAATTATATCAGGCATTTTGTGTCATAATAATTTTCCTAAAGCAATTTCCATGAACAATTTGTCTTTATCGAAACCTCTGTTGCAGATATTTTGTCTGAAACTTTTGGGCCTTCAATATTTTTATTTAGGGATTTTTGGCAAAGACATTTTCTTTGGGATTTTTGTAAAGACCTTTGTCATCGACATTTTATCTAATACACTTTCTTCGAAAGAATTCATCCTTAACACTTTGTTTGAAACACTTTCTCCAAAAGAATTTGTCTTCTAACTTTTGCTTGATCCTTGAAAGCTATAAGATTTTCTAAGTCTTGTGTAACTCGTTCCATGACCTTGAACCGCTCATTCCACCTAGAACATTGCTCAACTTCCTTCTCCATACTTCACATCTAGAACATGGCATTGCATCTAGATAAATTTTGTATGTGGGCTAAATCTGGCCAACATTTCTAGTGACTCAACTAGGAAGCATGCCTGCTATGATTGAGAACCCAAACACTTACATGTTGATGTTTAAACTTACAATATCAATTTTGGTTCACCTAGATCATCATCAAAGTCTCCTAGGGTTGATATTGTTTATTGGCCCTCAGTTCTTGATTCACTTCTATCAAGTTAGCACATTTATCAGCCTCACACTTATTTTGAGCTCCATTGATCTATTGACCATCCTCGCACCATTTATCTCCTTTGGTACAAATGAATGTGAGCCATAGATCTTTTACTATTTGAAATAGTTAGTAGTCTAAGTCTTTTGTCATTTGATGAATTATCTAATCATATTATATATTATATTATTAACTACAATGTTATGATAATCTATCTTATTATTATACTTCACATTTTTATTTATACAATAATAACAACTAATAATATTTCGGTAATATTATTAATATTAATAGTATATTATAAATTAAAATAATTTAACTCAATATTTAAATTTACATTTGTATATTACAATGTAGTATATTATATATTAAAATAAATTATATCATGTCATTATAGTATAATAATATTATTAAATATTTAATTTTAAAGGTATCATATATACATTAATATAGATTAAAATAAAAAATACAAAATTACGATAATAATACATATTAATACCATATAACAATATATAATATAATATAACAACATATAATATACATCTTATAATAATATGAAGAGTTTTTTAACTCTGTAATAATATTACTAGCAATAATATTTAAAACAATATGATGTCCATCCAATAGGATTTACATGTGTTCTATGCCAAAAGGGCACCTATGAATAACCATTTTAAAAGAAACCGACAATTCTTTATTTTTCAATGTGAGAAAAATAAACAATATAATATTAAAATAATAACATATCCATAACATATAACATAACATTGGCAATAATACAATACGCTAATAATATAATAAGATATTAATAACAAATTAATATCATATAGCAATATATATAATCTATTACAATATCTTATAATACTAAAATAATATAAGTATACTAAATATTATTAAAATTTATATATTTAAAATAAATATTACATTATTATTTGGTAATAGTTTCTCTACGAAAAAATGAGATGGTCATAACAATCATGTGTTTAGAGCGAGATACAAGTATCAATTTACAATCTCTCACTTTACGCAATGTTGTTTTGCCAAAAGACTGCATTTTTAAAATGATATTAATAATTGCAATAATTTTATAGAGAAATTTGTGATTACAATGAACTATTAGTTTTCGATGTTCACAAATATATTACTGATGTGAATCTTTGAGATCTTCATCCTTCGTCTAGAAAAATAGAACCAGTTTTCATTAACACATGACAATAAGAAGTGCACTAAGCTATATGGAAATAATATAAGCCTTGAATAAAATAAATTGTTCATTCAATGACACTTGAAAACTACATAAAACAACTTAGTACTGGATTTGCATCAACAAAAACATCCATGCTCTCATGATGCACGATTACACATTGACCATTGATTTTGCCTCCATTTGAATGCCAACATCTATTTTATGAGGCTCAAATTTGGCATCTGCACGAACATCATTTGACACCCACGCATCCATCATTAACATTCACACAACCATCAAATTTAAACTCCAATGGTTAATTGGCTTAAATTTATTTTGACATCCATGCGCCTACCAATGACGTCCACGTGACCGTTATTGACATCCACATGACCGTTAGAATTTAAACCCTAGTGGTTTGATTTCCAAACTTAATTTTGATGTCTGTGTGACTGTTAATGATGTCCACATGACCATCATTGACATCCAAGCGATTGTCATAATTTGAATCTTAGTGGTTTAATTGTTGAGCTTTATTTTGACATCTAGGCAACCGTCATTGACGTCCATGTGAACATTAATGACATCCATGTGACCATCAAAATTTGAACGTCAATAGTTAATTAGCATGATATTTATTTTGATGTTTGTGCCACCATCAATGACACCCACACATCTATTAATGACGTCCATACAATCGTCACAATTTGAACTTCAACAATTTAATTTCCATGAGCATTATTTTGACGTAATAAATCAAAGAAGATCTAATGACATGCCTTTGATCAGACTTAGTTAATCAATAGTGCGTGAGTAAAGTTCAAATGATAAAGGTTCTCAGATCAACGCGAGAATGACACTTGTCACCATCTCAATGAACAAATCAAAAATCTAACACAAAATATGAGTCAAAAAGCCAAGAGCCCAGGGACAAGCGTGCATTCATCAACTGGCATGATCCCAGAACTCAAACATAAGATCTAATGGGGAACAATTAAAGCTTTGGCAAAGAACAAAGTAAATCAATGGTTCATGCTTAATCCTGGATTCAAAAGGTCGATGGAGTGTGATTAATCCATCCAAGCGGGATCAATGGTCTGAGACCAACATTGACATTTCAAAGGAGCACATGAACACTTTTTAAAGGTCCCCAAATAAGTGAAAAGCCACCACATTAACGCTTAATAAATAATTTCTTCTACCCTATAAAAAGGCAAGTACTCTAGTTGTAACACAACTCTTGTTGTAATTATTCTCTATCAATCTAAATGCTATTTAAGACTAAAGTATTGACCTTCGTGTATAACTATTGATTTTCCACTATATCAAATAAAATTTCAATTTTATTTTGTATGGCCAATTAAATCAAGTAAACCTACATTTAACCACATTTAATATTAGAATGTCACATCCACATTTAACAAGCTCATATTGCATAAAACATGACAACTTTGGATAGGATTAATATGCAAACGAAATATTAAGTTTATTAGATTTCATATACAACATGGTCTTATGGAAATTGTACCCTCATTGCTATGTTTAGATAATTATAATATAAATTATAAAGATTAACATTTAGAAAAATAAATAAAACAATCAAGAACTAACTACAATATATTCTACAACTTTCAATTTTTTTTTGCATAACAACAAATATAAATATTTTTTAACAATTATGACATGAACTAGCTACTACATGGCTTACCTTCCACATTAAATAGCTATAACACCTTATAAGTGGGGAGGAATGAGCACTAGGGAGTGGAGGTTAGGAGAGAGGATTAGACATTAGAGAGTGGAGGTTAGGAGAAGTAATATGCACATTTAGAGGTTATGTTTACAAACTAGTAGAGTAGGTGACGGCTCATAATGGACATTGGTTGATATTCTTTCTCATAGAGGGAGAAGACTGATTTCTAATAGTGGGTAGAGCCATTTCTATTTAACGGATTATCTATCTTTCCTCAAAGCTATTCTTTTAATGTTTGTTCGCTGAATGTTTGCTTCAAGTTTGCTAAAGGTTTGCAACCTAATTTCGGTTCGAGATGTTTTTTCTCCACTTTGGAAGATTATCTTGTTATTGGTCTTCGAAGTTTATTTATTTAGGGTGTGGACCCTTCTATGTAATTTCTTGTCCTTTGTCTTAGACATTGAGTTGGATTTTATTGTTTACATTGTGGTCTTGGGGGATTGGGCCCCTTGTTGTGTCCTAGGTCCGATTCAAAGCTTCAATTTTAATAAAATACTTTTCTCCCAATTTACAACTCTAGTCAAAAGCATTTCCTAATTCATAGTTCTGGTCAAAAGCATTTACCCCCACAAAAATAAAGTAGGTGAATACTTATACCCTATAAAATAAGACAAGAAAAAAATACATATACCATATTTTATCACCTATATAATGCTAAATAAAATATTTAAAAAAAAAATTGTTAAAAAACTTATCACCAAAATATCCATATTAACAAGGGTCATGTAGCGACTAGTCCCTACCTCTAATATGCCAATTATATTAGAAATTGTAATGCAAGTTGTGCTAAGTTAACCTAAAGCATTTATGAGGCATAGACTTAACAAGTGTTCTATTTCATAGAACAAATAAATAATAAAATGTAGCTCCCTCATAATTATTAGATATTCTATTACATAGAGAAAATAAATAGATTAATGTAGCTGTCATGGCACTTTGTAAACATAATGAGTTATTTATAGTGTGTATAAACTAAATTAGGGATGTTACATGTATATAAAAAGGTAACATCAGATTTATTATCTACTGTCAAAAGCAACGATTTAAAAAAAATAAAATTAAAAAATTAAATAGTTATTTAATCAAAGTTTATATTTTAGT
This sequence comes from Torreya grandis, assembly GCA_037957365.1. Taxonomy (NCBI): domain Eukaryota; kingdom Viridiplantae; phylum Streptophyta; class Pinopsida; order Cupressales; family Taxaceae; genus Torreya; species Torreya grandis. Next base: position 1,562,693 of record JARHVA010000241.1, on the reverse strand, counting down.
GTCTTTGATAAGTGAGTAAATTTTGCTTTAAAGTTATAATAGAAATTTCAAGACATGTTAAACACTTAGCACATTGGAGAAAGTTTCAATATGATTTTCTTTTGAATCAAATTACTTGCAAAATAATAAATATATAATTATTGATTTCTTTCACGATAAAGAATCTTGGAAATATATAGCATGGATTCCATATAATGTCCGATATAATTACAACCCTGTGATGAATATTTTGATTAGTTTAATACAAAATTTATCATAGAAATTTAAGATGGGAGTCACATAATATGAAGGCAATCGACAAATATAGATTGTGATCTTCTGAAGAAGGTCATGTTTCAGAATGTGTGGTTCCCAACATCTACGTTTCACTTTCTACCAGGGTAGATATGTTCATCTTGCACAATGGACATGTATTTTGCCTTTTCAACCATGGCAAACTGCAATGAGAATGAAAAAATGTGGTTTTTGTGGCAGGGCAATTGGCATGCATTTTTTTTAGTTGAAAAGAATACGTGTAAACAACACACGAAACCATTTCATTCAGATGTGCAAGTGATATCAATAGAGTACAAGGCAATGCTTCCACATACTTATTTGCACCCCTCTCTTTGATTTGATGTATTAACTACGTGGCCAAGAAGTCTTGAAGATCTGATAAATTGTTACATAACATCTACACCAATTTCTAGATTTCATCAAAATTGGGAAACCTACTAACTTCAGTTAGCAGATAGTGTATATTTTAACATAACAAAAATTCACGTTGGTCAACCTGGCTAATAATACCATCACCGTCTAAAACCCCATGGAAATTATTGTAAGCTTCATTGAGTAAATTAAACACACGATGATTTAGGTCATGGATTAGCAGTAGAATAACTTCATTATTACCTCATTGTCCTAAAAGACTACGTGTTTGTTCCAACTCCTCCTCATGTTGTACCTGGATAGTGTTTTTTATTTAGGTATATGGTTTCTTTAATAAATTAAATCATTTTTTTGTCACAAATTTGTTGTAGTTGTGATTTTTTGTTTCTCTTAATATAGGTAGCAACAGAATCAATTGGAAGATCATCGTCATTATCCTTACTATTTCATTTGTGTGCGTGTGTATATATATATATATATATGTATATGTATATATATATATATATATATATATATATATATATATATATATATATATATACATTTTTACAACATTATCATGATCATTTCTCGTCATGTTTTCCTATACAAACACCAATGTCTTCAATTTTATTTGTCTGTTTAATAAAAATTCATGTTGCCATACATTTTGGGTGAATTGGTAACTTCTCTATTTATTAGGGGCATCTTGTATAAAGTAGAGATGTTTTGCAGTTTTCGTTTAAAAAAAAATCTCTGATACAAAAAGGAACAATATAAACTTGAAACGAACAACTGATATACAACATCAAGCTCTATACTGTTTGACACATTCATTTCAGCTTTAAGCATAATTTTCCGCGTAGAGAGAAAACCTCAGAATGGCCTGAAACCAAAGAAGTTCCCAGGCAGCTTGAACACTGAGAAGAAGCTCCAATCCAATTTTGGGCCAAAAACTCATATTCCCAATGTGAAGGATCAAGGTCAGTGCTTCAATAATGTAGAAACTGTTGAATGCTCATCATATATTCTCTGCAATGTTTTTGACAGAAGAGTAGGTTCCCACAACAGCTGTTATGATACCTACAACTAAGATCATAAGAATAAGTATCATCTCAGAGCTAGAAACTTTTGCCCCAAAAATTTTCAAGTAGCAGAGGCATGGAAGTATAAAAGAAACTGCACAGCTCAATAAAGAGCCAATCAATGCCATTAGGTAACCAAAAAGTGGTACTACAAGTGCTACAATAACCGTACTCACAAGCAGTAGGGTTCTGATGCATGTGCTCCATAATAGAAGTGTTGTTTTTAATGAAGCATTTGATGGAGGCAGGGACTCTTCCAAGGCTGTAAATAATGGAGTGATTGCCAATGCATATTTAGTAAATGGATTGATCAACGTTGTATAAATTGCCACTTTTGAGGCCACTTTTCCTCTTGGGAGGTTCAATGTTACTTGTGATAACAACTCATTGCCAAACATCAGGTATCCCATCACTGCAATGCTCGCATATATCAATGTGCGAACTATAAAGCACAAAATCAGCACCTGTCACACCCAATGATCCAAGGATCAAGGCCACAATAACAGAATCCATAACCAGTAATTAATTTCACTATGATACAAATACATCACCCAATAGATTGGAAAATTAAACTTACCAAAGTAAACTGTCGACGGTCTTTCATTGAAGAGTAGATGCTAGGAAACACAGCATGGCCACAAAAACAGAATGCAGATAAACCAATAACTGTAGGCAATCCAGTTGGATTCCACAAGCTGCCCGGATGGTGAAATCCAACCCCATCAAACACACCAACCCAAGCCACTGCCAAGACCACAACAACAGATGCAACAACACCACCTGCTGAGATATACGATAGCAAACTCATGTTGCGTAACCATACAGTAGGTAAAATAACCAGAGCTGCAAGGAGAACGAATGACCGATGTGAGTTTAAGCTTATTCCTGCTATACTAATAGTCATATTGGGAAAAATCTGGGCCAAATTATCCCCCTCTAGTATCAGAAATTCCACAGCCACAGAATAAAGTTCCAAATATAGCACTACAGCTATAACGATTCTTCCAATCTGCCCAAAAGCTGTCTCGCCTATGTCAGGATAACTGCGAATATGTGTATTCAAATCCATGCAACGCTTACGAAGAATTCCAGTGTAGCAACAAATCAATGAAAAAAGAAGAAGAACGCCAATCCCCATCCAGCCACCATGGAAGAGTGCATATAGTGTTGACAGAATCCCAACACCTGTTACACCTAATTAAGGACCAAAAGACTAAAATCAGCTTCCTCGGGGTTATGAGATAGGGCAGTTGAGCCTCATGTTATAAACACGACAAGCTTCACATTCAGTGATCCGTTTGGCAGTTCTGCAGAGGCTTCACTTGGTTGTATCCTGTTTTTGAGTGTGAATGGCATCTCATAAAATTAAGGTCAGTAGTTGGAGTCTTACCATTTCATTGTCAGCATTGGAGTTTAATGCTAACAATGTTAAATCACAAAACGAAATAGCTATTAGAAAATTGAAATATTTCACATGGTGTGATCAATTTGGCCTTCCTACAGGGGTTTTCTTTTTGGTGTAGCCTGTTTTCAATACCAAGTACAATGTACAAATGGTGCACACCCTAAAACTAAGGTCAATATATAGGGCTGGAAACTTTACCATTTCATTTCTCTCGGCATCGAAATAATTCGAGGGGAATGATCAATTTAGCAGTCGTACAAGTTTTTTGTACTGGCTGTAGCCTGTTTGGAGTGCCAAACACAAGTGTGAATGGAACACCTTAAATAAAGATCAGTATAAACTAGCAATACTATTTCAATCCTATCAATATTGGAGACCAAAGCTAGCAGTGTTGAAACTGAAACCCTAAACAAGATTGTTAGTCCAGCCGTGTAGACTGTTTTGAATAACAAACAGTGTGTTAATGGCACACCCTAGAATTAAGGTCAAAAGGTATTGGAGACCTACCGTTTCACTTCAATTAGCATTGGGGACCAAAGACAACTGTGTGAGACAACTTTTAATGTTCTTGGGCCAAGTTGGTCTGTACACCTATAAAAAACTATTTACCTGTTCAGAAGATTGTTTATGTGGGTTTCCAGTTTTTAAATTAATTATCCAGCCTATAACTGCAAATATTTGTACAATTATATAGTGGGTGGTTTGAAAAGAAATGTGTTTCATTCTCAACTTATTAGTATCAACAAATTGTTATTAGAGAATGGAAAAAGTTTAAGGGAATGATCAATCTAGCAGTCCTGCAAGGATCTTTTTTGGGTGCATCATTTGTAGGATTGGAATACGAGTGTGAATGGCACACCTTAAATCAAGGTCAGTAAAAGAGGTGGGAGGTCTATTATTTCAATTTAATCAGTTTTAGAGTACAAAGTTAAGATGTATAAAAGTTGGAAGCTCTGTTATTTCAAATCTATTAGAATAAGAGTCCAAAATAAAAAATGTCAAAAAATAACAAAATTGCTACAACAAAACTAAAATAGAATTAGAGTTTAAAGCTAACAATGTTAAAACCCAAACCCTCAACAAAACTGCTACATTGATACTGAACTAGTATAAGAGCCCAATGAAACCCAAACCCTCAATAAAATAAATGCATAATACTGAAATAGTATAAAATCCCAAAGCTATCAGTTTACAAACTTGACCACCATTAGAAAAATAACTCTAAAAAAATCCATGAGTAACCATTGTATGGCTATACAAAAACAACTGTAGTACTGACAGAACAGGAAAAAAACCAAAGCTCATGCATACCTCGAAGTCAATTGCAGAAGACTAGCACGCAACCACATAAGTTGACATCACTGTAATCTAGGCCGAAATCCCTGCAAAATCGTAAGTATATAAAAAAATGATGATGAATCACAACACATTTGCCCGCCTATGTTCGATAATGTAAAAGATGTATATATAAAACTGCAACAAGTTGTTAATGCAAACTAAACATCCATCAAAAAATAATGGGAAAACTAAATGTGTTTCTCGTGATAAGGATGGAGTATTTTGACTTCGTCAACAATTTTTCTAAAGCATGAAAATTAATTTAATATGTTTCTCGTGGTCAATGTGATTGCGATGGAGTGTTTTGATTTTGTTCACACTTTTTTTTTTTAATTTTAAAAGTAAGCGTTTATGAATTTGCATTTATGCAGTTTCTAGATTCTCCATCTCATACCATCGACCTTTTTATTTGGCATGGCATCTTTTGCTTATCACTATTGCAATCCCACTTCAATTTCTTAGCACTGTAAACAGATTTGCATTAAATGTTCAAACTTGTTTGATAAAGATGGAAAGGGCATTCCCAGTTGGGACGTCTTCTCTCATATTCTTGATATTAATAACTCTATAATTCTTTTGATATTATTTTTGTTCATCGGTAATGAGTTATTCCATTTTAAATTGTAATTGTAGGAAATATTAAGGGTTTAATGAACAGGGACATCTTAAACGATCAATATCACCGGTTTAAAGTATGCTATCAAACTTAAACTGTTTAACTCGATTGTAAGTTTAAGTTTATCTTAATTTTTTGTTTACTATATATTTGATAAATATGATTAAAAAATAATAACAAAAATTGTACATTCTCTTTTTCTAAATCTCTGTTTTCTGGTGCACTTCTTCAATACAGTGTAGACATTGAAAACAAATTTGTATATCCTCAGTTTTGAGCATGTGGTTTCACTTTCAAATATTTGGGCATTCAAATGCGGGATTGTCCCTATAAACATATTGAATATGTCAAGGTTTTAGATAAAGTCAAAAATACCCTGCATAAATGGATGCACCGACAAGAAGACTAGTGCCACATGCAATCCCTATAAATAAAATTATGCTCTTCATGGCCTCAAATGGCGGTGTCCAAAAATTTGATCAGCATTGTAGAATTTCTATTTTTTGGCAGTGATACATGAATAGCCAAAATGACATCTTGCAAATTGGATAGATGTATGTAAACTTATTTGTGAGGAATCCGTCACATATGGATCCTCAAACTCATTATTTTTCCAATTTATATTGTCATATTTTGTCTCCATTACATCAACAACAATATCAAAATTATGTGGCTCTATAAAAAAAATGTCACAATCATATGAAATTCACCCTCCCTCATGATTTTATTTATTAGAAACATATGACCCCATAATCGCTTCTATTGCATTATTCTCCCACGTTGTGATTTTTTGTTTGTCTTCTATTTGGAATTGAGAAGTTGTGGAGAAAAGGCAACAATATCTTGATTCTTCAACAACTTCTTTTTACTAGATTTCTTTGGTGCTGCGCTAAGCTCTTTAGACTTTAGGGAGATTGAACTAATTGGTTTGTGCCCCAGAGTTGTAGGTTATTCTTTGTCAAGGATGCCATCATCCTGAGGAATAGATAGACATGAAATTGGTGTAATTTTTAGAGACTTACATCCCTCAAAAGGAGTGATGGGAGAATTTATCATTAACAATAATGTAGAATTAACATACCTAATAAAGACCTACAGGGTTCTGTGTGTAGGCAGTTAAAAGCACAAAGGTCTGATGATGTGCCTTGAAGAGGCTATAAATCTTAGAATACACTGAGAATGCCTCTTGATGAGGATTGAAGATTGTAAGATGGCACGATAGGTTTGAAAGGCTAACTCGGGACTCACGTACACAGTCTATTCAGACAACCACATATAGCTTGTTGTAGAGAAGTATGCTTTGATAGTGATGTTCCCAAATAGCAAAGAGTTTCAAGGTTTTGAGAAGATTCTCAAGATAACAACAATAGGACTAATCCATTGAAAAATATTGGATATTGGTTGTGAGGGTCAATTCAAGATCAAACACAATCAAGACCCCCTCAAGTAACAACTACAGTCAGTTAGGTTTAAAAGTTATTTTGGATAGAGATAATGACGAAACACAAAGGTTTCAAGGCTTTGAATGAGATACTCAGTTATCACAATAACATGACTGACGAGAGGGATCAATGTTGAATAGAGTTCCTAAATCATCAATACTACAAACCAACTCCAAACCACTGCACTCAGAAATATTCATACACACCTACAATCAACTATTGAGAAAGTTGGTTTTGAAACAATAATGGGTTGATGATTTGAAAGTTAATGAGAGTTCCTAGGCTTTGAATAAGGTTATATACTATCAAACATCATGATAGGATAGGCCTAGCGTTGGAAATAGGACTCCTAGAATACTACATTGGTAGACCAGTCTCAAAAGAACACACGCAGGCATACAGTCTACCCAAGTGACTGAAGGCCTCTCCAAAGCTTGAAGTGGTGGTTTGTGTCAATGTTGAAGGAAATCAAGTAATTTATACCATCAATACATTTAAGACCAAAAGAGTTATAACCCTAAAGGAAAGTGACTAAATAGGGGTCACAAACCTAAATGGATCTACACAGTCTTTGATTGACAAATGAGTCTGCTTGCCTTACCCAAAAAGGAAAGTTGTTGGCTCAAAAGAGAAAAGACTGTGTGAATTGGAAAATAATCTTGAAGTAGTTACATAGCCTGACATGACATTCAAACTCACCTCAGTATAGAAGAGAGAAACATCAAAACTCTATCCACTCAATCCCATAGAGACCTATAACCTGCCTATTCTTGAGAAATCTAGGTTTGCTTGAAGGGACACTGTAGGAAGGTCTGAGTGAGAGTAATGGATTTTAAGAGAATGGTCCAATGTGTGAACATTGTTTCATGAGCCTCAGACAAAAATTGAGTGAAAACATAGTTTGCAGACCCTACACAGTCATACATATGTTGAGTGCATACACAAGTTCACTAGAGAGTCAAGTTTGAAAGAAAGTTAGTGGAGTTGAATGAGACATTGAGAACCTTAAGGATGGTAGAAACATGTAAAAACACTTGCATAGGGTGTTAGAGTTCTGACAGAGAATGAAAAAGTGAATTTAGGCAGCTTAGGGTATAATTGGCAGACCAACACAAGAACCCTAATCATAGGCTAATAAGAGTACAAAGAGACTTGATGAAGGAGGGTGGTTGGAAAACCATTGGAAAGTGTTGAGAGAGATGTTACAGACCCCATTGAGGTCATTGGATACCAAAACAAACTCAAACAACCACCTATAGACTGCATTTCTCTCCCAAACCTCTCATAATACTTGTTTCCAGCCAATAGGCCATCTTGCATTGCTTGGTATAGATCACACATGTTGCATGGGAACTTGAGCTTCTAGGGGAAGTTGAATACCCTAGTGTACTTGAATTTTGTGGAATTGGTAGGAAGTTTCATGCCCTAAGATTTATGAACTATTGTTAAGAGTTCAAATCACTTCCAGGCTGCCTAGGAGAGCTAAAACAACCTGATGAGAGAGAAATGCAATTTTATGCCTCCAAATGGATGAAATGGACTCCAAAATGACCTAGAACATCTTCATAACAACATAAATGACATAATTTTTAATTCTACAAGTTTTCTCTCTATTTGGATAACATTTTCCCTTAGGCCATAAGCTCTCTATCAATAAACTGGAAATATTTCCCCTATGGATAATCAGATCACATCCCAAAAAACATTTGCCTCCATTTTATAGCCTTCCAAAAGTTTTGTGTGTTTTAAAGTTGATCAACTACCACCAAATTATAGTTAATGCATCATTCTATTTGGCATGGTAGTTGAAATGACTCACCCTCACCATCGTATCTCAATATATTATAGATTAAGATCTAAAGGTAATTACTTATGTCATTTACCTCCTTCCAATCATGTTGAATTTTTTAGGTATGACGTTGTTACATAGTTACTTCCACCATTTTCTCTGTCTATTTTTTCATATGTAAACATGTGGTCTTATTTATCATTATGTGCCACGCTCTTAAAAATTGAGACACTCTAATGCTAAGTTGGACTTAGTTAAAATTGTCATGGCCCAACAAAATTTATAGTTAACATTACCCCACACTAACTTAGTTGGTTGCCCTTATAAAACCCACCAATAACCCTGATATCAATAAGGAACTCTGATGCCTCTTTGGTCAACCTAGCTTCAAAATTGATTCAACGTGCAAGCACAACCTAATATTATTTTATGATGATAAAAATGTGCACAATTAGGTTCTTAAATTTAGGAGGCTAAACCTAAGACCTGCCAACATATAATTTTATTACCTTGACCATCTTGGTCATCCCTTTGTCGGCGTCCTTTAGTGCACTTTACTCATTAACCGTCTGGCGTTGAATACTTTTGAATCTTTCTTTGAGCTTTTTATGGCTCATGCCAATTTTATTGATGATGTATTAGACTTCCTTTAGAAGTTGGGTTTTCTCCTTTTTTTTATATACACTTGCATAGACAATCTTGTTCTTGTTGTTCATCATGTAAATGCATTGTAATCACCCAGCTCTACCAGGTAAAATTTAAGATAATACGCTGAGCCACGAGAGCTCTCTAAGTGAAATTATTCAAGAAGTCTTTACATCCCTTTACAAGATCAATATGAAATTCTCTTATGCTTTTATTTTTCTGTCCTTTATGCCTTTTTTTCCTCTGCAATAGGCGATCCACCAGTATACCTAATTTGTCCATTAGTTGAACTCCCTCCAAGTCAACTCCATCCAAGAGGCTGGGGGTAAAATTTAAAATAATACGCTGAGCCACAAGAGCTCTCTAAGTGAGATTATTCAATAAGTCCTAACATCCCTTTGAGTTTATTTACGAGATCGATATGAGATTCTCTTAAGCTTTGATTTTTCTGTCCTTTATGCCCTTCTTCCTCTGCAATAGGCGATCCATCAATATACCTAATTTGTCCATTAGTTGAACTCCCTCCAAGTCAACTCCATCCAAGAGGCTGGGTTCCTTTTTTATGATGCACTGACATAGCCTCACCATTTTCAGGTCCATGGTAACCAACTTATTTTCTGATCGAGTGTGATGCTAGTCAAACTTTGTGAAAGTGCCCTCTGGTTACTGATTATAGCGCTATTTATAATCTTTCGGCAGCTTACCTCTATCACCAATTTGAGCAGCATGCTTCTATCCTTAACCCGACGAGCTTAGTGGGGTTGACATAAATAATTTTGTGCTCACCTTGGGTTGCATCAGGTTTTTGGTCTTCGAAGGCGTTGATAGCTACTTCAAAAATTGGCTCGTCCATATATGCATTTAAGTCAAAACACATTTTCCTTTGCATCTATGCTATTGCATCCTTCGCCTTCATGGCATGCCACAAGTATATGTTTATATCTATGATCCTATGTTTATATCTATGTGTATATGTTTATATCTGTGATCACGTCTCTCTTAAATATTGTCCTCTGATCATATCGGCACAAATCATTTCGAATCTAAAGTCTTTTCGGGCTCTTCTTCGAAGAGCTTGCATTTTCCTTTGTCTAGCCTCTCTGTTATGATGTTTTAATTTAATCACCTTAGGCCTAAAGCTACCTATTCATTTTCCCTCTCCATAGTCATGCCAGGGTTTAGCTTCTCCTCTTCTGCTATTTACTCACTCCAACCACTCATAAGTGATTACATCTCTACCTGGTATTCAACATAGCCTCAACTCATTTTTTGAGAGTTGTTTGAATGTAATATATGCTCGAGGTATCATCCTCACCTATACCTTGTGAATCATCTTATGCCTAGTCTCGTAGATTCCCTTTTAAATCACCACCATCCTTTCTTTTCATTTTGTGATGGTTCTTAATATCGGAGTTGTTGCCAGAATCCAGATAATGTGAATGCAATGGAGACATGATCACACGAGATGAAGTTAGTGCACATCACATAGATGCTAAAGCAATTTGAAATTATACAAGAAGATAAATTGCACAAGACAAATAGGAGAAAACTCAATATCTGATTTACATGAGATGGCCAAAGTGAAGAATACATATAGGAGAGCACGTAAGTAACCCCTGCACAAAAGGTGGTCAAGGCAACCCAAGAATAGACTGTAACTCCTCCATGAAAGGTGGTGACAAGGTGCTAAGAATAGAGAAGTAACTCCCATCAAGGGAGTTACTTATGACACCTATGACACACATCTCCATATAAGCTAGCCTATCCCACGAATGTAGGTAAACTCCATGTATGCACAAAAATATAATTTCCCTAATTAAATAATAGAGAAAAATAAAAACCTACACTAATACCCCCCATAAGCGCAGCTTAGGTGGGCAGTGTGGAAATATAAAATGGGTCTCGAAAACTAGACCTGATGAGGTACTTATGTACAAATGCAATCTCCCATAAGATAGAGAAAAAGAGAAAACCCGTAGAAAAAAACTCCCCCCCAAAAGAGACATAAAATAAAAGAAGAGGCTAGTGGGCCCCCCTTGAAGATGATGTTGTTGCAGATGTGGACCGCACCCCAAGAAGAGCTTGTAGATGAATGAACTTGCTCTCAGTGAAAGGTTTGGTGAAGATGTCTACAACCTGCTCTGAAGATTGGCAAAATATCAAGTCAATGCCCTGACTATGAATAAGCTCTCGAATGAAATGCATGTGAATCTCTATGTACTGGGTCCACTGGTGCTGAATTGGATTCCTACAAATCTGAATGGTACTCTGGTTGTCACAATAAATGATGGTGGGTTCCCTGATAGGAATGCCAAACTTAGAAAGTATCCCCTGAAGCCAAATAGCCTTAGTAGTTGCATTAATAGCTCTCCTGTACTCTGCCTCTATGGATGATATAGCAATAGCATTCTGCTTCTTGCTAGACCAATTGATAGGACCAGAACCTAGAGAAAAACTGTAACCAGAAGTGGACTTGCGAGTCTGTGAATCGCCAGCCCAGTCTGAATCTATATATCCAACCAAGTCACCTATATGCCAAATCTGTAATGAATTTCGTATTTATGTGAACCCTGTATGTAATGCAAGATCCTCTTAGCTGCTTTTCAATGCAGCTCATGAGGTTCCTGCACGAATCTGGTGACAAGTTCCACTATATATGATATGTTAGGCCTGGTGTGAGTCAAGTAGATGAGACTACCAACAAGTTGTCGATACCGAGTGGCATCAACCAATGGTGAAGAACAGTCAGCCTCAAGATTGACTCCTGATAGAAAGGGAGTTAGAGATGGCTTGCAATCAACCATGTGAAACCGAGCCAATAAATCAAGAGCATACTTAGGCTTTGCAAGAGAAATCCCTGAATCTAACTGTGAGATCTTGATGCCAAGGAAGTAGTGCAACAAACTCAAGTCTGTCATGTCAAATCTATCCTGAAGAGATGCCTTCACCGCTGTAATAGCTGATGAAGAACTCTCGATGATCAAAAGGTCATCAATATATAGAACCAAAATTAAGAGTGAATCATCCTTCCACAAGAAGTAGACATTGGGGTCACAATGGCACCTAGTGAAACCCATTGTGAGAAGGAAGGAATCCATCTTGGCATACCAAGCCCAAGGGGCCTATTTGAGGCCATAGATAGATTTCCTAAGTCTGCATACTAAGGAAGAATCCTGAACAAATCCTAGCAACTGCTTCATGTAGATCTGCACTCTTCACATCCATCTGGTGTACATCCCAACCATGTGTTGCGGCAATAGCCAAGGTGAGTCGGATAAAAGTCATCTTTGCAATGGGTGCAAAGGTCTCTGAGTAGTCAATCCCTGTCACCTGTGAGAAACCCTTGGCGACCAATTGTGTCTTGTACTTATCAACCGACCCATCTGCTGCAAACTTGGTCTAATATATCCACCTACATCGAACCATCTTTCTTCCCTTAGGAAGTGAAGTCAAATCCCAAGTGTGATTTTTGATTAAGGAAGAATATTCTTCCTCCATAGCACTATCCCACTTAGGTACCCCTGATGCCTCTCAAAAACTCTATGGATCCAAAACTGAAGCAAAGAAGGCATGTGGATCTTTCTGAAAATCCCCCCTGGTGTGTTTGTCATTTGCAGGATCTCCTGCCCAAGTGCCAGCACTCTCAGTGTCTATCTGGCCCAAAGTGGCCCGAAAGTGGGCGAGTCAGGCACTAACTCCTCATCCTCTGATTGACTAGAGGTGGATGACTTCGCATCACTATCCTCACTGTCTAAACTCGAAGAAGAGGAAGATGTTTCTGGCTTGAGAACCTGCTGTGGCTGATCTGAATCTGATGAGGAATCATCATGAAGAATTAGATCTGATGAGGGAGAAGAAGTGTCAAGTGTTGAGTCTCTAGGACTCTCTTGAAAATGGACACTTTTCTCGATGAAAAACTCATGAGTGACTAGATCTAAAAGGCGATACCCCTTAATACCAACCAGATATCCTATAAAGATGCAAGGCTTGGACTGACGTTCCATAGCTTTACGTTTCTTCTTTGAAATACAGGCCATGGCTGGGGATCCAAAAACCCTAAGGTGCTCAACATCAAGTTTCCTTTTATGCCAAGCTTCAAAGGGTGTTATCCCTTTCAAAGCTTTGTGAGGAACCCTGTTTTGAATGTAGCAAGCACAATTGATAGCTTCAGCCCAGTACTGTGGTGCTAAGGATTTGGAGTGAATCATACATCTACCCATTTCTTTCAAGAACCTATTTTTGCATTCTGTAACTCTATTCTGTGAAGGACTGCAAGTGACTGTGCACTGCAAATCAATCCCTTCTATGGTGCAAAATTGCTTAAACTTGTTGCTAACATACTCCCCTCCATTATCAATTCGAAAAACCTTGATGAATTTTTCACTCTGTTTCTCAACAAGAGCCTTGAAGTCTAGAAAATTTTCAAACACTTCAGACTTTTGTTTAAGAAAATATATCCAAGTGTACCTAGAGAAATCATCAATGAAAGTGAGGATGTACTTGGCCCTTGTGAAAGATGGTTTGGGAAAGGGCCCGATACATCACTATGGACTAACTCCAAAGGTTGTGAAGCCCTCCAAGCTTTGCCTTTGTCAAATTTTGCTTCGAGATGCTTCCCAAGGTAACACCCCTTGCAAAGTCCTTTTGAGAATTGGACATGAGGCAAGCCAATGACTATGTCATTTTTGAAAAGTTGCTCAAGGTAGTGGTAGTTAAGGTGGCCAAACCGCTCATGCCACAATTTGCTAACTCCATCTGAATGAGTTAGCATGTTGTTGGAGAAGAATCTGATGCAAAATGTGAGAAGGTGTATAACCTTGCTTGGTGATTTTTCCTACCCACTGCCACTATAATATCACTATGCAACTCCCTGATAGCCACTAAATCTGGTAAAAACTTAACTCTCATGCCCTAATCAATGTGAGTGATTTGGTACACTGATAGGAGATTGGTTGAAAGAGAAGGAACACTTAGAACATTATTGAATGTTCCTCCTTCGATTTCAATTGACCCTCTCCCTGCAACAGAAACTGATGTGTCATCACCCAAACTAATTGTAGTCATGCTACAAGGCTCTAAAGATGAAAAATCAACTAGTGAAGAGCCCATGTGGTGAGAAGCACCCGAATCAATGACCCATGATGTTGTACAAGCTGCAGTTGCTACAAGGGCCTTGCCCTTTTCTTTTTCCTTACCCTTGCCTTCTGCCTTGGTAGAATCTTGGGTAGATGAATTCTGCTTGATGGACTCTAGAACACCTATGTTGTGCTTCTCTAGAAGATGAGTTAGGTGATATATTTGTTTCTTCATGCATTTGTGTTCATAATGTCCTGTCTTTTTACAATAGGCAAACTTAACCTTCTACTTCTTAGGTTTAACATTAGAGGAAGAAGATTCAGTGTTTTTTTGGCATGATTGTTGTTTTCTTTCTTCTTCTCCTGGTCCTTATTCTTTTTCTTCTTCTCCTTTGTTGAAGTCTTATCCTTACCATTTTCAGCTATCAAAGCTTGGGGTTGAGTATAATTCATTATGCCCATTTGAATTAGCTTATCTTGCTCTTTAGTCAAGTCGGCAATGAATGAATCCAAAGAAGGCATTTTCCATGTAGTGCCAAGGGCACTTTTTGTAACATGGAAAGTGGAGACAAAGACTGAATAGCTTAGACCTAACTTTGCGAGAATAGAAAGGATGAGTTGATCAGCTTTCATCTCTATCCCGCATTCTTTCAATTGCAATCTAAGGGCCTTAAACTTAGTGAAGAAGCCCTGTAGAGTGTCAAAGTTGCTAGGACATAGACTTATGAGTTCGTTTTCGAGCTCATGACCTCTCATCTCATCAAGCTTCCCAAATAAGAGTTCTAAGGTGTCCCATATGTCTTTGGGAGTCTTGGAGGTTTCTAAATAGAAGAAAATTTTTGGAGACATGCATAAGCTTAGTAATCAGTAGGCTTCATCACTACGGTTGTATCACTTGACATTTTTAGCATCAGTGCTAGGTTCTACTTCAGTACCCATGGTGATCCTATACAACCCTTTGCTTCTAAGAATGATTAAAATTTTAACCTTCCATTCATGATAGTTGAAGGGTGTTAGGGGTTTAAGTTGAAAATAATCTATTTTAAGCTGAATTTAGGTGAAGTTGTGTTGATTACAAGTTGTAAAATTATGCAAAAAGGAGAATGAAAGCAAAAATTGCAAGTGCTGAAAAGCAATCACACCCCCCTCGAAATGTTGAGCCCCCCAAATATGCAAGAATACGCTCAAAAGACGTCGGGCTTAGTTGAGAATGCATCTTAGAGCAATCAGTGCAAGACTGTAAGCAAACAAGACGTCGAACTCCGCTGAAAATGCATCTCGGGAGACCCAATTTTTTGGCACTTTATAAACTAGTGAATTTTTAACAAATAATAAGCCTACACTATGGAGAATTGAATTACAAACACTTTTGCAAAAAATGGTACCCAAATCCGAGCTACCGTTTGCAAGATATTAAAGATTCAATTTTCTCGTAAACTAGTGTTTTTACAAAAAAAACACTAAAACATTAAAAAATTCCTGTTTTGAGAGAGAAAGTGGCCTTTCAACCACTCGTTGGACTCAGAACAGAGCGAGGAATCCAAAATATGTTTGTTTGAGGGGGAATTGGCCTCTTGCCAACCCGAGCCTCACCCTTCGTCTTTGATAGGCGAAGATACAAGTTTAAATTTAAACCCCCAAAATTTCAAATTGTCTAAAATACTTAATATTCAGTCAAATTGACTTATTTTTTTTTACAAGTCAATTTTTTTAACTAAAAAAATAAAGCAAAAGACAATTTTGATGAAAGCCAAGTGTCCAAGGGCCCACATGGGATGCCAAACAAGGAAGGGGTGCCAAAAAAAACACAATCCAGATTTTGCTTGCAGAAAAAACAAAAGAAATGAATTGTAGACCTACACGCTGGCAACCATACAGCTGCTTGGCGCCTTGCAAACAGAGAAAGGTCAGCTGGAAGGACTTGGCATGGAGTCCCAGAAGCTTGGCGCAGACCAGAAGAGTGTCCAGCGTTGCAGAAGCTTGGCGTGGTAGAAGGATAACAGTATAATTTTATCAAATAGTCAGAGAGTAGTTCGCCGATCCCTGCAAGTTGAGGTTAGCGCTTAGGCCGAGTCCCATATGTAGCCGACCCCTTCCTTGAAGCAGGAGCAGAAGAAATGAAGGCGCTGAAATGGGCGATCTATCACTGGACTGCGCCTCTCTCCACTTTTCAAATGACTGATTCAGAGGATTGATTCAAATCAGAATAACTTTAACTTGCAATGAGAGAAGCATGCCGTGGAGCTGGACTGTGCTGTCTTTTCCTGTAAAATGACCAAAAGAAAAGGAATTCCACTGCCTTTCCTAAAGCCACAACAGATCTAGACAAGATGTCTTGGCAAATTCTAACTCAGAAGTAATTTTTGAACAAGTTTCTGTATGAATTAGCATTAGTTTTCAAAAAACTCTACCAAAAACAACGGAGTTAAACAAAAAAAATACTAAAAAAGCAAAGTAAGAATTTCAAAATAACATAACTAGACACACGATTATAAAAGTGCCTCTGATACCATATCAGAGTTGTTGCTAGAATCTGAATAATGCGAATGCAATGGAGACGTGATCACACGAGATGAAGCTAGTGCACATCACATAGATGCTAAAGCAATTTGAAATTATACAAGAAGATAAATTGCACAAGACAAATAGGAGAAAACCCAATATCTGATTTACATGAGATGGCAAAAGTGAAGAATACATATAGGAGAGCACGTAAGTAACTCCTCCACAAAAGGTGGTCAAGGCACCCCAAGAATAGATTGTAACTCCTCCTTGAAAGGTGGTGACAAGGTGCTAAGAATAGAGAAGTAACTCCCATCAAAGGAGTTACTTATGACAATCTTATGACACCTATGATACATCTATGACACACATCTCCACATAAGCTAGCCTATCCCACAAATGCAGGAAAACTCCATGTATACACAAAAATATAATTTCCCTAATTAAATAATAGGGAAAAATAAAAACCTACACTAATACTTAGGCATCCTTGGATGGGGATTGTATGATCGATGAAGTTATTTTAGGGGGTGATGCCTTGAGAGAGGATTGTTTGGTAGGTCATGCAATGACCATCTGCACCCATCGCATTATCAAGTAGACGATATCTTATTCAGACTCGACATGCGAGGATATTATAAATATTCTAGATTACTTTATCAATGCAAGGTAATAACTAAACACACAACAAATGATAATATAGGAATGCTATTCTGTATGAGTAATTATCCTATTAAATAAAAAACACCAACAAGTGTAATAACAAATTATATTAATAAAAATATTATCTCAAAGAACAGCATCATCATATCATGGTTGTAAAATATACAAAAATGTAAATGACATTATAATTAATTCTAAAACCTCTCTATTTTAACAACATTGCCTCTCCGACAAAAAGCTCTTTGTCAATAAATTGATAATGTTTCCCCTATGCTCAATCAGATTCCATCCAAAAAACCATTCTCCTTTTATAGCTTTCCAAATGCTCTCTGTGTCTTGATGTTGCTCAACTGTTGCTAGCTGGTGGTTAATGCATCGTCTTATTTGGCACACCAGGTTGAAAAACTCACCCTCATCATTGTATCTCAACTACCAATCAAATAAGATATAATAGTTACTTCCATCATTTCCTTCCATTAATCACATTGATTTTTTGTCTGCAACTAACATACAATTAATTTTGCTATTATCTCCATTATTTTATCATATGCACACACATGGACTTGGTTGTCATTATGCGCCATGCTCTTGGAAATTGAGGCACTATGGTGTTAGGATAGACTTAGTCAAAAATGTCATGGACTGTAAAAATTTGGGGTTAATATCACCCCTCACTAACTCAATTGGCTGCCCTAAAAGAAACTGCTAATAGCCCAGATATCAATAAGGAACTTCAAGACCTCTTTGGTTAAATCAACTTCAAAATTAGTCTAGCAGGAAAGTGTATCTTGAGATTCTATTGTGATGCTAAAGATGCATGTGGTTAGGTCCTTAAACTCAAGATGGTACTCCTAAGACCTCTCAGCGTCTTATTTTATTACCTTGACCTTCTTGGTTATCCCCTATAAGGCATCCTCTGGTGTGTTTTCCTCATCAATTGTGTGGTGCTGAAGGCTTTTGAAGATTTATTTGAGATTTTTTTGGCTTGTGCCAATGTCTTCCACTTCTTTTATAAATTGGTTTCTTTCATCTTTTTCCTTCTTCATATACACCTGCACAACTATGGCATCTTGCTCTCATTGTTCCTTGTGCAAACCTGTTGTGATCATCAAAGTTTGTGTGACAAAATTTTAGAAAATTCGTTCAACCACGAAAAATCTTTCAGTGATCTTGTTCAAAAGGTCCTTGCATCCCTCGAGTTTCCCTGCAAAATTGATCTAAGCTTACTCTTGCACTTTGATTTTGTTGTCCTTTTTTACTTTCTTCCTATATAATAGGGACTCCACCAATATACCTACTTTGTTCACTAGCTAAACTCCCTACAATCTAATTCCATTTAAGAGGCTAGGCTCCTCCTTTACAATGCATCAACATAGCCTTAACATTTTGAGGTCCCTGGTAGCTAGCTTATTTGCTGATCTAACTTTTTCAAGTGCACCTTTTGGTTATTTATTTTCATGTTATTCATAATGTTATGGTGGTTTATATCTATTTCTACTCTTGATGATGAGGAGGATTTTTGGGATAGCATTAAAAGGATTAATGGCCCTCCTCTTAATGAATTTTCCATGAAGATGTTATACAATAATATCTCTTTTTCCAAAAACCTCCATTTCAATCTCAACTGCAACTTGAATGTCTATGATCCTATCCACAACTGGATGTTTAAGTTTGATTTGATCTAGTCTTCTTGTCTTGAGCTTAAAAAGTCTTATTTTAGATCGTTGATATTGCATAATAAGTTAGTTGTGGATACTATTCTTGTTAAGGTTGGTCTTAGTAAGCCTTTTTATCTTCTTTGTTGTGATCTAGAGACTATTGATCACCTTTTATTTAATTTTAATTATGCTTCTAGAGTTTTGAAAGGCTACTTAAAAATTTGGTCTTGCTTATTTGAATGTGATATTTATTGGTTTAACATTGACTTTGGTTATGTTTGTGTTAATAATAAAGTAAATATTTTTTCCACAAGTTTTGGTTGGTATTCTCCACTAAGATTCTATGGTTTATTTAGAATTGAAGGAATATGAAGACTTTTGAATCAAAGACTAGGGTGCTTACTAACTTCACATTTGAAGTTATCTCTAGTTTTGATTATATGTAGATTTATCTTCAGTTGAAGGTGTTGTAGTCTCAATTAGAACAATTCCTCAGGATAGGCATGATGAATATTACTTCAATTTTTTTTGGATGCTCATGGATACCCTAGAATGAGTCCTACGTTGGATTTTAAGGCATGTCATGATACAACAATTGATGTGAAAATCTCAAAATTTGATTGGGAAATAATTAAGGAGTCCTATTTTGGACAAGTAGATGGCCCTATCCTGGCCTCGATCACTTCCTCTGATTGTACTAAAGAAGGTAATGACACATGGGTAGCTACTAATAAAGATTTTATTTTGATCCTACAAGCATCTAATTCCCAGGCATAGTAGGATCAATTTAGTGGGAACTTAGGGAGTTAAAAAATGTTGGTTTTTGATCTTAATATGAGTCTTAGAGATGGTCTCGTGTCTCCAACTCTCATTGTACCTGAGTGTGGGATTTGTCTCAAATTTCATGGGAAAATTATGTATTTCAATGTGGAGAAGCTAATTGAATTGAATGCTAGTGATCTTGCAACTAGGTTGGAAAAGGTTGTTAAGAGGGGAGGTAAAGAAGAAATTGATGGCCTGGTTCAGTTTGTTAAGAATTCCAATTTGAAAAGTTTACTAGAGCATGCTGAGTAATCCTTCCAATAACTATGATTTTACTTCTAATAAAAAAAAGACCTATGTATGAGAAGATTGACCAGTTGGGCCCTGAGGGTGATGACCAATTTTCATGATGGTGTTAAGATAATTTACTAAGTTTGGTGGTTGTGGTGTCCTTGTTGAGGATGATGTTTGTTTTTTTATGTTTTTTCTTTTTATTAGTGCCATTGTGAGGTGTCTATTTTTTATATTGTAATAATGTTAGCTTTGAGCTATCCTTCCTACTGTGTTTTTTTGGGCCATAATGGTTGTTTTTATGGTTTTTTCATCTTTAAATGTATATATTTTTGTTAACATTAGTATAATATAAAAAAATGTTATGGTAACTTACCTTTGTCACCATTTTGAGTAGTGTGTTTCCAGCCTCAACCTTGTTGAGCTTGGTTGGGTTGATATAGATAATATGGAACTTACTGAGGGTTATGTCAGGTTCTTGGTCTTTGAGGGCACTGGTGGGTAGCTAAAACATTGGTTCATCCATATACACAATGAAGCACATCTTACTATTGCATCTTCTACATTCACGACATACTAAAATTAGAGATATGTATATGTGATTTTTTGCTAAACCCTCTCTAGAAATGCATCCCCTTGATATTCTCCTTTGATTATGTCAGCGCAAATCTTTTCAACCTAAAGTTTATTTGGGATCTTCTTTAATAAGCTTGACTTTAATTGATATTGTAAATTTTTTTGTTGTAACTTTTTTGGATAATGATGGAATTAAATAGATTGTTTTAATTTATTTCTTCCATCTTATTTCTATGATGACAAGGTAATAATAAGATTCAATATATATATAATTAAATCTAAAAAAATATATTACTACCAAAAAAGAGTAACTTAAACTTTAAGCTATAAGAACATAAGATGATGGGTTAGTAACAAAACTTAAAATCTATAAAATTAAATTTAAAAAAATATAAATACTACCAAAATAAATAAATTAAACTTTAAGTTATAATAAAATAAGCTAATGTAAGGTCACATGTGTTTTTGGGCATGGGATGAGTGAGTCACCTTCCACATCAAATAACCATACCACCTTATAAAGGAGAAAGAATGGACATTAGGAGGTGGAGGTTAGGAGAAGGAATATGCATTAAGGAATTGAGGGCACGCTTATAAAGTAATATATTAGGTTAATAACAATCTTTTATAAAATAAGATGAGTAAAAAGACATATATCTTATTTTCTTTTGTATATAATGTTAAATAAAATATTTTGTTTTGATTGAAAAGTTTATCTTTATATATTAATAAAATATTATGTGATAGTTATTAAAAAAAAGTTTAAGGACAAATAACATTTCTTATTGAGTGGCCAAATTACATCACACATTACACTGAGTAGATAAATTACACTCCATAACAATCTCATTCTGGAAAATTGAAAAACATCAAATTAGTTAATAAAATAATTTTTATAATACATTAAATTATTATTTTTATTAAAAAATATAAATCATACTTTACAAAGTAATCTCCTAATAATTTAATAATTATTTGAATGTTTTGCCAACTCTTACTTAGATTCATCTAAATAAACCTTACAAAACCTGTTATACATCCTATAACCAATAACCACTTCAACAACAACATTACGACCCCTTGATACCTTAAAAACTACCTTACAAAATAATAAATCAAATATAAAAAAAAAAGAAAAAAGAAAATAGAGATAAAGATAGAGACACCAGCTTGAAAGGTATTTTAAATATAAACAATGGAGCAGCAAGATGGAGGTCATACCCTACAAGAAGTGGGTGTTATGCCCTACAAAAGGAATGGAGTAGGTGACTAGATAAGATAAAGACGCAAGCCTATCTATTACTATCTTTTCTTTCAGAAACTCGGCAAGGACTTTGATTCTTACACGATATTGTTAATTCTTATAACAAATCCTGTGTATTTTATATTATAATTTGTAATACTGCGGAGACAATTTCGGAATTAGTGTACAAGGTTTCATAAATTGCATTCACTTTTTTTATATATAATTTTAATTTCCATTCATGTGTTTATCACATCTTTTTGTAGTTTGATATATGCTAATCTCTTTAAACTTTAATTTTGGATCATTATCGAAGATAGGCGGCTGTGTTTCATGGTTTTCCGACTCATTCAAATGTGTTGTGATTCATCATCATATTTTCTTGTGAATCATCGTAATTTAAACTTCTGTTTTTTCAGGTATTTCGGCCTAGATTACAGTAATGTCAACTTATGTGGTTCCGTCCTAGTCTTCTGCAACTGACTTCTAGGTACGAATGAGCTTTTGTTTTTTTTTTCTAAGTTTTTTTTGGGTATTACAGTCGTTTTTATATAGCCATGCCATGGTTGTTTATGGAATTTTTTCTTATAAAATAACTTCTTTCTATATAGCCATGCAATGGTTATTCATGGAATTTTTTTTCAAGTTCGTTTTCTAATGGTGGTCGAGTTTGTAAACTGATAGATGGATGGATTGATTCGAATACTCTCTGACTGGTTAATTTTTTTTTTTGTCTGGCGGAAGTTTGGGAAGTTTGGGTTTAGAGATAGAAACAATCTCCAGTGGACCAGAATGGTTATGTGGACTACAGGTCAGATGGAGAAGAGCCTGACAATGTCAAAGTAAAAATAGACACATATTATGACATTGGTGGTGGATCTCTATCTTCACAGCCTATACCATTGTCAGGCTGGCCACAGACATTTCCAAGGTCTATGGACATGTACGCACGTTCGCCATCCTTGCATGGTATGGCTTTGGGAAGTTATGGTTTAGAACAGGACAGTTTGCTTTGTTCTTCCTATCATCAAAACCAGCAGGAGGTTGAGGCCACTACTGGGTTGGAGAATTCATATGTGTATTTGAAGGAGCCTCTTTTGAATCAAAGCCAGACAAATTTAGAGGAATATCCTGAGAGAAAGAGTATTGGGAGAATGGTGTTTCTGGGAGCATTGTGGATTCAGGGTATGGAAACTCTGAGGGGAGGAGTTCTTTCATCCGAGCTTAAGTTAATGGCATGAATGTCCTTGTAGGTTTGTACATAACCGCCCTTGTTATTCCTTGCTGGACAGTTTATATTCCACTGTTGCATGTGCCCCTAACACTCTTTCAATCTTCTCATAGCAATTTATTTGAGTTTGTCATTAATATTGGTATGTATCGAGTTCAGAGAGCAGACTTGATATTGAGAAGAAATAGCAGAGCTACTGTTCCTTCTATTGACCTTGATTTCAGGGTTTGCAATTTACATTATTTGGCATTCAAAACAGAGTACAGAAGCCCATGTACAACAGACATATTGATCTCGTTCCTTAAATTCTTTCAGTTTAGTTCTAGCATTGTTGTGGAGGTTTGTGTTTTAGCATTGCTAGCTTTGTGCACATTGTTAGCTTTGGATTTGTACTATTTCAGTTTTGTTGTAGCAATTTTGCTGAGGGTTTGGGTTCAGATATTGTTAGCTTTGCATTATTCTATTTCTGTTAAGTTGCAGAAATTTTGATGAGGGTTTGTGCATTGTCAGCTTTGGACTTGTATTATTTCAGTTTTGTTGTAGCAATTTTGCTGAGGGTTTTGGTTTTAACATTATTAGCTTTGCACTATTGTTCTATTTCTGTTAACTTGCAGAAATTTTGATGAGGGTTTGGGTTTTAACATTGTTAGTTATCTTATATATTTTAAGTATCAATTTTGTTGAGAGTTTGAGTTTCAGAATTTTTAGCTTCGGTCTCGTTTACTATTTCATTATTGTTCTAACAATTTTGTTGAGGGTTTGGCTTTTAACATTATTAACTTTAAACTTCTGTACTCGTTCAGTTTTGTTGTAGCAATTTCATGAAAAGTTTGTGTTTTGAAATTTTAACTTGAATCCTTATATTAATAGATTTGAAATAGTAGACCTTCCACCTCTTATACATTTTAGCTTTAGACTCTTATACTGATTAAATTGAAATAATAGACCTTCAACCTCTTATATTGACCTTGATTTAAGGTGTGCCATTTACACTTGTATTACAATTCAAAACAGGGTACACCCAACGCAAGATCCTCGTAGGACTGCTAAATTAATCATTTCCATAAACTTTTTCATTTCTCTAATAGCAATTTATTGATAGCAATAAGTAGAGAATGAAAAACCTTTCTTTTTAAAACACCCTCTATGTAATGATATTAGGCACACTTACATAGATATTTGCAGTTATAGCCTAGTATGTGAAATCGTAAATGAAGACAATCAAACAAAATTTATTTTAAAAATGGAAACCCATTGAAACAATCTTATGTACAAGTAAATAGTTTTTGATAGGTATAGTTTTGAGAATGAAACACATTTCTTTTTGAAACACCCTCTATATAATGATATTAGGCACACTTACATAGATATTTGTTGTCATAGCCTAGTATGTGAAATCTTAATGAAGACAATCAAACAAAGTCTAGAGAATTTATTTTTAAAATGGAAACCCATTGAAACAATCTTATGCAATCTTATGTAGTGGCCTAAAAAAACCATAGCTAGAAATCAACATAAATAAAAAACCTTAAAATAGTCCAAAAATTTAAAAATACACACACACACACACACACACACACACACACACGGAAAGAGGAGAGCATGCGTTTCGTTGTGGTAATATTTCTATTAGTTGGCTCGTTAAAATTCATAGTGTATTTGGTGATGGAAGTTGAATTTTTGGTTATATATATATATAACCAAAAATTCAACTTCCATCACCAAATACACTATGAATTTTAACGAGCCAATTAGTCATTGTGGTAATAATTTTATTAATTGGCTCATTAAAATTCATAGTGTATTTGGTGATGGAAGTTGAATTTTCTTATTTATGTCAAAGATCTTAGATTCAGCTATATGTTGACAAGTCCAAGCCTTTGGCTCAGGAATACAAGCCATTTCTAAGCCAAAAGGCTTGGTTTTTGAATTCAAACATAGCATAATGCGTCGTATGTGTTATATTGACATTGCACACAAAAATAAAAAACATTCATTTATACGTGTTTATGTTTATATGTATTCACATTCATAATTTTATATTTTTATTTTAAACTGGATTGTGTTAATATATACACTAGCACAAGAAGGACATAATTGATATAATAATACAATTTTGGTATGTTTGCACCTATGAATGTAAATTTGACTATGTAGAATATGATTTATGGTTCAGTGAGGCCCAATTTCATTAAAAATGAATGGAAGAGTCAACTGTTTCAATGGTGGAAGTAATTAGGGCCAATTTAGACCCCTTGCTTGTAATTGTGACCATATTAATGAATGCAAGTTGGATGCAATTGAACCTCATGAACTTAAATTCAACTATATAAGATGTAATTTTGGGGTCAATTGACCCCAATATCATATTAAAATAAAGTAAATAGTCCTCCAATTAAATCAGAAAGGTAAGTGGGGCCAATTTGAGCCCTTTAACCTAACTACAAGAGAAGGATGTGATTTGCGGCTAAATTAGTCATGAAATGATCCAATTAGTCAATTGGTGCAATTAGAGACATGATTTGGGCCAAATTGAGCCCTGTGAGCCTAAATTATGGCTCAATCGATTGTATAGGATGCAACATATGGCTAAATCGATCCTTTAAATGTATCACAAATGTAAATACAAAGGTAATTGGGGCCAATATGAACCCATTGAACCTAAATCCAAGTATAGAATGTGATTTTGAGCTATAAATTAGCTCATATTTACTCACATATCGAGCTAATTAGTCTATTGTTACAAATTGGTGATGCAAGTTGGATGAAATTCAATCTTGTTAACCTTATTTTGACTATATAGGATGTAATTTGGGGATCAATTGACCCCACTATTATTACACCCTAAACCAAATAGTCCACCTATTCAATCATGAAGGAAATTGGGGCCAATTTGAGCCCCTTCAACCTAAACCCAACAACATGATGTGATTTAGGACTAAATTAGCTCCGATTATGTCATGAATTGATCCAATTAGTCAATTAGTGTAATTAGAGATTTGATTTGGCCCATATTGAGCTCTGTGAGCCTAAATTATAGTTTAGGTTTCAGGGTTGAAGGGAATTGATTGATGTGATTTGGATAAAATTAAACTTCGTGAACCTAATTTTAACTATATAAGATGTAATCTGGGGGTCAATCGACTCCAATATCATAACAAAATAAAGTAAATAGTCCACCAATTCATTCAAAAATAAACTTGGGGCCGATTTGAGCCCCTTCAACCTAACTAAACAAGAGTAAGATGTAATTTGGGGATAAATTAGTCATGAATTGATCCAGTTAGTCAATTGGTGCAATTAGAGGTATGTGATTTGGGCCAAATTCAGCCTCATGAACCTAAATTATGGCTCAAAAGATTATATAAGATGCAACATATGGTTAAATCAACCCTAAAATTGTATCACAAATGATAATAGGTTTCATTATCAAAAACTATATTGAAATGTGTTTTAAATAGGTTTCTATCTTTTGTCATAGAAACTCGACAAGGACTATAATTCTTACACGATATAGTTAATTCTTATAACACATCTTATGTATTTTATATTATAATTTGTAATACTACAAAGCTAATTTCAGAATTAGTGTACAAGGTTTGATAAATTGCATTCACTTTTTTTTATATGATTTTAATTTGCATTCATGTGTTTATCACAACTTTTTGCAATTTTATATATACCAATCCATTTAATTTTGGATCATTATACGGAATATCCTTGCAAGACTACTAAAGTGATCATTCCCATAAACTTTTTCATTTCTCTAATAGCAATTTATTGATAGCAATAAGTAGAGAATGAAACACAATTCTTTTTAAAACACCCTCTAATAATGATATTAGGCAAACTTACATAGATATTTGCAGTCATAGCCTAATATGTGAAATCTTAAATGAAGACAACTGAACAAAGCCTGGAGAATTTATTTTAAAAATAGAAACCCATTGAAACAATCTTATGTACAAGTACATGTTATCTTACAAGTCAAACATTTCATTATACTATTATACACCTATATGAACCTTATTATTTGTTTCAAACCTACTAAATATTATGCACTGACATCTTTAGACTTTCAATTTAGTCTGTATGTACATAGGTTGGTTCCACTAGATACGATTAGTATCATTAATTGATACTGACCTAATTTGGTTGGTATTGACCTGGTCCCAATAATAATTATTTTGTAAAATCAAACCTATCCTTAAGGTTAATCCATCATCCTAGCATATCAATGGCATGATAATTTATTCAATTGGATTCATATATAAACAAATCAAGTTCTCATTCAAAATAGAGTTAGAACTTTCTAATATATATCTATACACTATTACATACTAAGAAACTTTATAGTGTTCTTTTCAAATTGTAAATCTATCAACTATGAGTAGTTGCAATTCAAGTCTGTAGCACTTTAATCCGAGTTAAAGAAATCATTGTCAAGTATCAAATTTGAATTATTAGTTGCATACATATAGTGAAGAAACACAATTTCATAATCATAGTAAATGGGAGAACTATGTGTGGCTTGACTTCTTCATCAGAGTTTTGGATATATAGGCAACACCAATCATTAGGTAAGGGTGATTGAGTTCAACTCATCCCATTACAATTTTTTTTATTTCACATGTTTATAGCCCTCACAAGTACACCTAAGATTTCAAGGCAAGAGAGATTGATTTATGAAGCTGCACATATCATCAAGGTTTGAGATTGTAAAAATAAATTAAGTAAAGATAGTCACATGTGATCGTATAGTAATTGTATCTTAATTTCTTGTGTGTCAGTATCAATCGGTGATATTGATCCTATCTTGCAGAACCGATCTGAGGCAAACAACAAATGAGTTCTAAAACCAAACGAACCACATGGCTACTTTAACTTGATTTTCACTTCCATAATACAATCATAGTCAAGTAGTCAATTAGAGAAGCTAAGTATTTAAATCTTTTTGGTACTTTTTATATTTAACATATGCCACTTGTCAAATTACAAAAATCAATCTAGATCTTTCACACTCATGTGTATCCCTGAATGCCATATCTTAATATTTGAATTACATTTCAAAAATTCTATTGTGGAATTACATTTCAAAAATTATCTTAATATGTATGTCATTTTGGTAATAATTTTATTAATTAGATCATTAAAATTCATAGTGTATTTGGTGATGGAAGTTGAATTTTATTATTTTATGTCAAAGATCTTAGATTCAGCTATATGTTGACAAGTCCAAGCCTTTGGCTCAGGAATACAAGCCATTTCTGAGCCAAAAGGCTTGGTTTTTGAATTCAAACATAGCATAACGTGTCGTATGTGTTATGTTGACATTGCACACAAAAATAAAAAACATTCATTTATACGTGTTTATGTTTATATGTATTCACATTCATAATTTTATATTTTTATTTTAAACTGGAGTGTGTTAATATATACACTATCACAAGAAGGGCATAATTGATATAATAATACAATTTTGGTATGTTTGCACCTATGAATGTAAATTTGACTATGTAGAATATGATTTATGGTTCAACGAGGCCCAATTTCATTAAAAATGAATGGAAGAGTCAACTATTTCAATGGTGGAAGTAATTAGGGCCAATTTAGACCCCTTGCTTGTAATTGTGACCATATTAATGAATGCAAGTTGGATGCAATTAAACCTCATGAACTTAAATTTAACTATCTAAGAAGTAATTTTGGGGTCAATCGACCCCAATATCATATTAAAATAAAGTAAATAGTCCACCAATTAAATCAGAAAGGTAAGTGGGGCCAATTTGAGCCCTTTAACCTAACTACAAGAGAAGGATGTGATTTGCGGCTAAATTAGTCATGAAATGATCCAATTTGTCAATTGGTGCAATTAGAGACATGATTTGGGCCAAATTGAGCCCTGTGAGCCTAAATTATGGCTCAATCGATTGTATAGGATGCAACATATGGCTTAATCAATCCTTTAAATGTATCACAAATGTAAATACAGAGGTAATTGGGGCCAATATGAACCCATTGAACCTAAATCCAAGTATAGAATGTGATTTTGAGCTATAAATTAGCTCATATTTACTCACATATCGAGCTAATTAGTCTATTGTTACAAATTGGTGATGCAAGTTGGATGAAATTCAATCTTGTTAACCTTATTTTGACTATATAGGATGTAATTTGGGGATCAATTGACCCCACTATTATTACACCCTAAACCAAATAGTCCACCTATTCAATCATGAAGGAAATTGGGGCCAATTTGAGCCCCTTCAACCTAACTCCAACAACATGATGTGATTTAGGACTAAATTAGCTCCAATTATGTCATGAATTGATCCAATTAGTCAATTAGTGTAATTAGAGATTTGATTTGGTCCATATTAAGCTCTGTGAGCCTAAATTATAGTTTAAGTTTCAGGGTTCAAGGGAATTGATTGATGTGATTTGGATAAAATTAAACTTCGTGAACCTAATTTTAACTATATAAGATGTAATTTGGGGGTCAATCGACTCCAATATCATAACAAAATAAAGTAAATAGTCCACCAATTCATTTAGAAAGAAACTTGGGGCCAATTTGAGCCCCTTCAACCTAACTAAACAAGAGTAAGATGTAATTTGGGGATAAATTAGTCATGAATTGATCCAGTTAGTCAATTGGTGCAATTAGAGGTATGTGATTTGGGCCAAATTCAGCCTCATGAACCTAAATTATGGCTCAAAAGATTATATAAGATGCAACATATGGTTAAATCAACTCTAAAATTGTATCACAAATGAAAATAGGTTTCATTATCAAAAACTATATTGAAATGTGTTTTAAATAGGTTTCTATCTTTTGTCATAGAAACTCGACAAGACTTTAATTCTTACATGATATAGTTAATTCTTATAACACATCTTGTGTATTTTATATTATAATTTGTAATACTACAAAGCTAATTTCAGAATTAGTGTACAAGGTTTGATAAATTGCATTCACTTTTTTTTATATGATTTTAATTTGCATTCATGTGTTTATCACAACTTTTTGCAGTTTTATATATATCAATCCATTTAATTTTGGATCATTATATGAAATATCCTTGCAAGACTGTTAAAGTGATCATTCCCATAAACTTTTTCATTTCTCTAATAGCAATTTATTGATAGCAATAAGTAGAGAATGAAACACAATTCTTTTTAAAACACCCTCTAATAATGATATTAGGCAAACTTACATAGATATTTGCAGTCATAGCCTAATATGTGAAATCTTAAATGAAGACAATTGAACAAATCCTGGAGAATTTATTTTAAAAATGGAAACCCATTGAAACAATCTTATGTACAAGTACATGTTATCTTACAAGTCAAACATTTCATTACACTATTATACACCTATATGAACCTTATTATTTGTTTCAAACCTACTAAATATTATGCACTAACATCTTTAGACTCTCAGTTTAGTCTGTATGTACATAGGTTGGTTCCACTAGATATGATTAGTATCATTAATTGATACTGACCTAATTTGGTTGGTATTGACCTGGTCCCAATAATAATTATTTTATAAAATCAAACCTATCCTTAAGGTTAATCCATCATCCTAGCATATCAATGGCATGATAATTTATTCAATTGGATTCATATATAAACAAATCAAGTTCTCATTCAAAATAGAGTTAGAACTTTCTAATATATATCTATACAATATTACATACTAAGAAAATTTATAGTATTCTTTTCAAATTGTAAATCTATCAACTATGAGTAGTTACAATTCAAGTCTGTAGCACTTTAATCTGAGTTAAAGAAATCATTGTCAAGTATCAAATTTGAATTATTAGTTGCATACATATAGTGAAGAAACACAATTTCATAATCATAGTAAATGGGAGAACTATGTGTGGCTTGACTTCTTCGTCGGAGTTTTGGATATATAGGCAACACCAATCATTAGATAAGGGTGATTGAGTTCAACTCATCCCATTACAATTTTTTTTATTTCACATGTTTATAGCCCTCACAAGTACACCTAAGATTTCAAGGAAAAAGAGATTGATTTATGAAGCTGCACATATCATCAAGGTTTGAGATTGTAAAAATAAATGAAGTAAAGATAGTCACATGTGATCATATAGTAATCGTATCTTAATTTCTTGTGTGTCAGTATCAACCGGTGATATTGATCCTATCTTGCAAAACCGATCTGAGGCAAACAACAAATGAGTTCTAAAACCAAACAAACCACATGGCTGCTTTAACTTGATTTTCACTTCCATAATACAATCATAGTCAAGTAGTCAATTAGAGAAGCTAAGTATTTAAATCTTTTTGGTACTTTTTATATTTAACATATGCCACTTGTCAAATTACAAAAATCAATCTAGATCTTTCACACTCATGTGTATCCCTGAATGCCATATCTTAATATTTGAATTACATTTAAAAAATTCTATTTTAATTATATTAATCTTCACACTACAATAAAAATAAAATGATTTTAATTAATGTTATAACTTTTTAATCTGAATTTTTTTATTAAAATTTATTTTTTGTGACCTTTTTTTATAATGATAGAATTAAATAAATTGTTTTACCTTATTTTTTCAACCTTATTTCTATTATAACAAGTTAGTAACAAGATTCAATATATACAAAATTAAATCTAAAAAATATATTATTATTATAAACAGTAATTTAAATTTTAAGTTATAAGAAAATAAGATAATAGGTTGGTAACAAAACTTAGAATATATAAAATTAAATATAGAAAAATATATTATTACCAAAATAAATAAATTAAATTTAAAGTTATAAGAACATAAGTTGAGTCACATGTGTTTTTAGATATGAGATGAGTAAATCACCTTTCACATCAAATAACTATACCACTTTATAAAGGAGAAGAATTGGACATTAGGGCGTGGAGGTTAGGAGACTAAATATGCACTAAGAAATTGAGGGCAGGCCTACAAAGTAAAAAATTAGGTTAATAATAATATTTTATAAAAATAAGACAAGTAAAAAGATATATATCTTATCTTCTCTTTTATATAATGTTAAATAAAATATTTTGTTTTGATTGAGAAATTTATCCTTGTATATTAATAAAATATTATATTATAAAGTTATTTATTTAAAAAAAATATATGGACAAATCACATTTTATAATGAGTGGACAAATCACATCACATTTTATACGAGTGGACAAATCATACTCCATAATAATCTTATCTCTTAAAGTTGAGAAACATTAAACTAGTTAATAAAATAATTTTTATAATACATTACTTTTATTTTTTAATTAAAAATTATTATTAGAT
The DNA here is from genome assembly GCA_037957365.1 of Torreya grandis. NCBI lineage: Eukaryota > Viridiplantae > Streptophyta > Pinopsida > Cupressales > Taxaceae > Torreya > Torreya grandis. The sequence goes on along the minus strand of JARHVA010000241.1, from coordinate 1,530,437 downwards.
AATCTAAATCATACCCTATAGTTTAAGAAAAAAGTAAAAAGAAAACAAAGACATAGAGACAATGTCAAAACCAAAATAGACAGATTATGACATTGGTGGTGAATCTCTATCCTCACAGCCTATACCATTGTCAGGCTGGCCACAGACATTTGCAACGCCTATGGAATCTATGCACGCTCGCCATCCTTTCATGGTATGGCTTTGGGAAGTTATGGTTTAGAACAGGACAGTTTGCTTTGTTCTTCCTATCATCAAAACCAACAGGAGTATGAGGCTACTACTGGGTTGGAGAATTCATATGTGTATTTGAAGGAGCCTCTTTTGAATCAAAGCCAGACAAATTTAGAGGAATATCCTGAGAAAGAGTATTGGAAGAATGGTGTTTTTGGGAGTATTGTGGATTTAGGGTATGGAAACTCTGAGGGGAGGAATTCTTTCATCCGAGCTTCAGTTAATGGCATGAATGTCCTTGCAGGTTTGTACATAACCACCCTTGTTATTCCTGTCATAATTGCAGCACAGTTTATATTCCACTGTTGCATGTGCCCCTAACACTCTTCCAGTCTTTTCATAGCAATTTATTTGAGTTTGTCATTAATATTGGTATGCATCGAGTTCAGAGAGCAGACTTGATATTGAGAAGAAATAGCAGGGCTACTGCTCCTTCTATTGACCTTGATTTCAGGGTTTGCTATTTACATTCTTTGGCATTCAAAACAGGGTACAGAAGCCCATGTAGAACAACCATATTGATCTCGTTCCTTGAATTCTTTCAGTTTTGTTCTAGCAATGTTGTGGAGGTTTTGTGTTTTAACATCGCTAGCTTTGTGCGCATTGTTAGCTTTAGACTTGTACTATTTCAATTTTGTTGCAGCAATTTTGCTAAGGGTTTGGGTTCAGACATTGTTAGCTTTGCATTATTCTATTTCTGTTAAGTTGCAGAAATTTTAGATGAGGGTTTGTGCATTGTTAGTTTTGGACTCATACTATTTCAGTTTTGTTGTAGCAATTTTGCCTTGAGTTTTGGTTCTAACACTATTAGCTTTGCATTATTATTCTATTTCTGTTAACTTGCAGAAATTTTGATGAGGGTTTGGGTTTTAGCATTGCTAGCTTTGGGATCTTATATTTTTCAAGTATTATGTATCAATTTTGTTGAAACTTTAGGTTTCAGTATTTTTAGCTTTGGTCTCGTTTACTATTTCATTATTATTGTTGCAATTTTGTTGAGGGTTTGGGTTTTAACATTGTTAGCTTTAAACTCTTGTACTATATCAGTTTTGTTGTAATAATTTTGTTAAAGGTTTGTGTTTTGACATTTTAACTTAGATCCTTATTTTGATAGATTTGAAATAGCAGACCTTCCACTTCTTATTCATTTTAGCTTTGAACTTTTATACTGATTAAATTGAAATAATAGACCTCCCCCCTCTTATACTGAGCTTGATTTAAGGGGTGCCATTCACACTTGTATTACAATTCAAAACGGGATACACCCAACAAAAGATCCTCGCAGGACTGCCAAATTGATCATTCCCATAAACTTTTTCAAATTTTTAATAGAAATTTATTGATAGCAATAAGTAGAGAATCAAACACATATCTTTTTAAACCACCCTCTATTTAATGATATTAGGCACAGTTACATAGATATTTGCAGTCATAGCCTAGTATGTGAAATCTTAAATGAAGACAATCGAACAGGGCCCGGAGATTTTATTTTAAAACTGGAAACCCACAGAAACAATCTTATGAACAAGTAATACTTTTTTATAGGTCCTACAGACCATCTTGGCCTGATAACATTAAAATTTGTCTCACATTTTTTTCTTTGGTCCTCAGTACTAATTGAAGTGAAACGGTAGTTCTCTAATACCTTTTGACCTTAATTCTAGGGTGTGCCATTAACACACTGTGGATTAGGCTTTAACATCCAGCCTTCATGGAAGAGTTGCTGGATGGGGATTAGGCTTTAGCATTCTTTTTCCTTTTTCATTGATTTGTTGCTACACTGGAATTCTTCTTAAGCGTTGCACGGATATGAATACACATACTCACAGCTATCCTGACATAGGCCAGATAGCTTTTGGGCAGATTGGAAGAATCGTCATATCTGTGGTGCTATATTTGGAATTCTATTCTGTGGCTGTGGAATTTATGATATTAGAGGGGGATAATTTGGCCCAGCGTTTTCCCAATATGGCTATGAGTATAGCAGGAGTAAGCTTAAACTCACATCAGTGATTCATTGTCCTTGCAGCTCTGATTATTTTAACTACAATATGGTTACGCAACATGAATTTGCTATCATATATCTCAGCAGGTGGTGTTGTTGCATCTGTTGTTGTGGTCTTGGTAGTGGCTTGGGTTGGTGTGTTTGATGGGGTTGGATTTCATCATCGGGGCAGCTTGTGGAATCCGAGTGGATTGCCTATTGTTATCGGTTTATATGCATTCTGTTATTGTGGCCATGCTGTGTTTCCCAACATCTACTCTTCAATGAAGGATCGTCGACAGTTTACTTCGGTAAGCTTAACCTGCCAATCGCTTGGGTTCTTTGTATTAATTGATGATGTATTTGTAATCATGGTGAAATTAATAACATTTATGGAATACTGGTTATGAGTTTGGCCTTAAGCCTTGTTGCAAGCCTAATAGATCATTGTGCATGACAGGTGCTGATTTTGTGCTTTATAGTTTGCACATTAATTAATATATGGGAGCATTGCAGTGATGGGATACCTGATGTTTGGCAATGAATTATTATCACAAGTAACATTGAACCTCCCAAGAGAAAAAGTGGCCTCAAAAGTGGCAATTTGTACAGCATTGATCAATCCGTTTACTAAATATGCATTGGCACTTACCCCATTGTCTACAGCCTTGGAATAGTTCCTGCCTCAATCAAAAGCTTCATCTAAAACAACGCTTCTATTATGGAGTACATGCATCAGAACCTTAATGCTTGCTAGTACAGTTATTGTAGCACTTGCAGTAACACTTTTTGGTTACCTAATGGCATTGATTGCCTCTTTACTGAGCTGTTTAGTTTCTTTTATACTTCCATGCATATGCTACTTGAAAATTTTTGGGGCAAACGTTTCTAGGTCTGAGATGATACTTATTCATATAATCCTAGTTGCAGGCATTATTACAGCTGTTGTGGGAACCTACTCTTCTGTGAAAAACATTGCAGACAACATATAATGAAGCATTCAACACTTTCTACATTATTGAAGCACTGACCTTGAAATCCCTCACAATGGGAATATGAGTTTTTGGCCCCATATTGGATTGGAGCTTCTCCTCAATTCTGGTTTTCAGACCATTCATCAAAAATATTGTTTTCAAAATCCCTGGGAACTTCTTTGTCTTCAGGTCATTCTGAAGTTTTCTCTCTACATAAGAAACTATGCTTAAATCTGAGATGAATGTGTCACAAAGTTTTGAGCCTGATTTTTTATATCAGTTGTTTATTTCGTTCATTTAAAAAAAATGAAAACTGCAAAACATAGCAACTATATGCAAGATGTCTCCAAGAAAATAAACAAGTTTACCAATTCACTCAAAATGTAAGGCAACATGAATTTTTATTCAACACATAAATGAAATTGAAAAAGTTGGTGTTTGTACAGGTTGGGTGTTCATTGATGTTTATTCTCCTCCAATTGCATGGGACAAACGGTAAGGCTAATGAGGATGATATTCCAGCTGGCTCTTTTATTTGTAATTCCTTGGAGTTTGTTTTAAGACTTTATTAATATGCTCTGGTTTTTTTTCAATGGGACTATGTTTCTGGCTGCTAGCCATCTACTATGGCTTATCTGGGTGGTCGTTATACCAGTCGCTTTAAAAAATAGGGAATCATAAAATATCTAATAGTTATTTAATTTTTATAAATTAATAGCGTAAAGAAGTTATTCACAGTATGATATATAATATTTACATTTATTTTATGGTATTAATATTTTATGTTGTTAGTTATATAGGATAGTTCATTTGGAGTGATATCATATCAATTTCTTAATTTTTTTTGAGATTATAAGAAAAATAACTTATACTTAAACATAGTTTAATATTTGTCATAGTATATAATCATAAATATTTAATAGTTATCCAATATTTATTAATAAATAATCTAAGTAATCAATTATATCATAGTCAACCACATCATGACATGTAATATTTACATCTATTATATACCTAAAATACTAGAGATTAAACATTCACTCGAGCCAACAATAAATTATGATCACAAAATATCTAATAATTCTTGAACCTTTATTTAATAATAATATAAAATAGTCAACCATCACATTGTAATTTATTTTTTCTTATACACTCTAAGAAATAACACATCCTAATCCTTTATAACTTCAATGAAAAAATAGTCCTAACAACTAAAACAACTATATCTAAAGGCTTTTATATAAATTATAACCTAAGTTTACTCAAAAGTCATCTAATCAAATGACATATATAAATACATCACATGACCACAATGGCTCTTCCTTAGGATCCACCTTATATCCTTCTATATAACCCCATCACTCATATCTTCAATCTTGAAGAGAAAAGATGCCTTTGTCATACCTCCCACTCCTTCCAAACCAAATTACAAAACTCATATAACTAAGTAGTAAGTCCTCCCTTTATTTTGAGTTGTGGAGGACCATCATAAGTAGGAACTGAAACATAAGAATTGTAGGTCATGAATGTTTGAAGAGAATTGTGAATACATATTAGTATTGGATATATAGGTCGGTAAGTTCTTTTTTTTCAAATTTATATGGACGTCGAATCTAATCTCATTTTTTGTGGTATCGAGTTTATGCATTCAGTAAAAATTTATCTTTGATAATTTTTTTATGAACCAAACAACTTCATTAATGAATTAACAACCTTCTGATATATATTTTTAATTTTTTAAAAAATAATTAAAATTTTTATTTTCTACATAACTAACAAAAATTATATTAAAATATTTTAAATAAATATAAAATACATATTAAAATATTCTAAATAAATATTTTTTATAATTAATATCTATATAATAACATGCCAATTTAAAGTGGCTTACTAGTGGTCCTCTTTTCCCAATGCAGTCTCTTTTAACTTTTATTACTAGAAATTAAAAATTGTTTCCAATTTAAAAAAATTACGAGTGGAAATTAAAACTTATATTTTAAAGGTCTAGAGATTAAAATTCAAAATTTCAAATGAAAGGAAGAAAATATGTGGAATTTTTTTTTAAGGAAAAATTGTAATTAGTAAACAAGTCTAAGTTTTATGCCACTTTCTATGTAATTTTATATGGATGGAGATGTTTGTAAATATAAGTAAAGGATTTTTTTATTTATTTTTTAACATTTTGTTGAGATTTTGTATGTTTGGTTTTAATTTTATGATTGAGTTTGAAAGTAAATAGAAATTTGTGAATTCATTTAGATGGAAGGTATATTGAGTTTATTATTATTTATATTTATGTTTAGTGATATTAATAATTATGAGAAAATATTTGTAAATTCTATTAATATATTAAAGTATATAAATATATTTTTCACACTATAAAATATGATATATATATATATATATATATATATATATATATATATATATCAAAGTTATTTATATTATTTAAAATTATAAAAAAAATTAAAATAGATTTAACAATATAAAAATAGGTGGATAAGTACACCTTTACTTATATAGAGAAATAATCTCAAGAAAGCACTATTCACAGAGAGAAAAGTTTACATGACTCAAGGTCAATTACTAAGTCAAACATTAAACATTTCAAAATCTAAGGTAGAATGCATTTAAAAACACAACACAAAAATCTTTGCTATCGACGTCACCATATTAGCAAGAGGAGGTAAGGGGTTATTTACTTTGTTGCTCCAACCATACCCTCTTGTAATAAAATATGCATCTTTAGATAAGGGTTCCCACCCTCTTTGTATTTCCTCTTCTCCTTGTGTGTTATGTCTTTGGAATTTTCCCAAAGTGTAGGTCGAAGAAATGGAAAAATCTAGTCTGGAAAATTGTCATGGGATTTCCCCCACACATTATCTCTTGTTACCACCTAGAGACAGGGAAGGGCTCAAATAGGTGAGGAAAATATAGAGTGAATTTTGGAGGGGTTTTGAGAGTGAGGGCAACTTTGTTAGTCAAACCATGTCTATGCCCTAGAGAATGATGATGCATAAGGGAATAAGGAGGAACCTAACTAATGGCACAAGGTGCATTTCCTAGTGGTCCATGAGGGTTCAAAGGTGTTCAACCTCCCTATATGTGCACTTATTTACTATATTCTATTAGATAACACATTTACTTGTGAAATATTGTCAAAATATCTGTAGAATATTGTCTAAAAATAAATTTGAATTTATGTCTTTCTAAAGTTTGAAAAAAAAAAATGGAACATGTGCCAAATTTGCTTAAATTTTATAGGAAATTATGCAGAATTCCTAGGTCAAGTCATATGTCAAGAGAATTTTAGATTGTTTTTTTTTTTTTTTTAATGAATGAATTTGTCTCTAGGTTGATTGAGCATGAGAACAAAACTAAAAGATATATATCATATATTCTCATGAGTTGTAGAGGGATCATTTGGGACTTGAAATCCCCATGTGAAGGACCCTATCACTAACCAAAGCCTTGGATAAATGAAACAATAGGCAACTTGAGTAATTTATGTTTCAACAATAGATTTCCAAATAGTTGAAAATATCCCAACCTCAGAGGATTTGGAAGAGTTAACATTAAACTATGGTTGAGCTTCTCGCAAGGCACTTATTGAGGTGTGATCCAGTTATAACCAAATGTAGTTTAGTAGTGAGTGAAGGGGTTATCTAAATGCCACTGCCAATCCCTTCAAAGAGTAAGAGATAAACCAACCTTGTGAAGGTACTTGGTGGGAGTATACATGATGATCTCAGCCTTGATACACCAAGAAATAAACAAGTTGAGAAAGTTTTGGTTCAACAATAAATTTCTAAACAATGTTAAATATCCTAACTCAAGAGGAAGGTGAAGAGTTGAGATTCTAATTCAATTGATCTTATTGTGAGGCATTTGTTGAGGTGAGACCCAATTATAACCAAACATGTTTAGTAGTAAGTGAAAGAGGTATCTAAGTGCCAATGCCAATCCATCCAATATAGAGTAGCTGGAGATAAGCCAATCTTGTGAATATATGTTGTGGGAGTAACCATGATGATCACACTATATGATTCAAAGTTTTGTCTAGTAAGGTTGGACTTAGCTTTGAATGTAGGCCAAGTCAACCAAAAGTGATACTTGTTGTGTAACATATAAGATATGGTGCCCCTTTCTAAATAATTTCAAGGCTATAATTCTATGGCCTTCAACCAAGGTTTTCCATTGTTGATCAAATGGGGGACCACTAAAGAGAATGGTTGTTGATGGAAAATCCATGCATGAATCTTGGTTGCATGCCCCCATATGTCAAGGTTTAATACTCTTCTAAGGTTTCCAAATGCTTTGGCCATAAATGACCAATAATATTGATGAGGCTTGGGGTTATAAGAGGGGAATTCAATTCAAATCCTTTGTAAGCTTCTCTACACAATAGCAGTTGCCATAAAAAATTGATTATCTTGAGGAGAAAATTCCAACCTTCATTGCTTTTAATGGCACAAAAAACCCATTTGGCACATTAAGTAGTCCCCCACTTATAGAATTAATAAATACCATATACCCACAGCCTTTGGCATACAACAAAGGTTTCATCCATTGTTTTAAATTAGTTCAGATTTAGTGGATCTAAATAGGCCAAAACTATTGAAATTTAGATTGTATCAGATAGGGCATTCCACATATAAATATGAATATAACATAGAGAGAGAAGAAAATTCACTAATATTATGTTTTTTATTGATCACTGTAAATGTCACAGTCCACCAAAAACTCTGTAATGGCTCTATGATTGTTGGATTAGGAAATAAATTGTCAAAACCTGCATAGGCACTACTAGCAAAGCCCAAACACCTACAAAACTCGGTACTATCTATTTTATGCCATTATTGCCTCCATTGCTTTTTCCAATTTGTTATACCATAGATCGTTATGCCTACCTATCTAGATGATTTTTGTATGCCTTTTTATATTTGGTCCTATGTACATATATTTATTTTTTATTCGTCTTGCCTTGAAACCTTGGTTGCACTTTAGACACAACATAGACTTGAAAAAGGGGTCAGAAAGATGAGTTGGACAATACCAACCACTTGTTAAGTGATTGAGTATGATTTAAAATCCAATACTCCATAGATGGCTCAAACCATATGTAGTTCTCCCACCTATGTGTATGTCTGATAAATTATATTCCACTAGAATGCAATGCAATGTTTTGGCTTTTAACACTTGACAAAATACAATTTTGACCTTATAATTGTATTCAAACTTAGCTTTAAGATAGTTCCTTTTGGGGGTTTATAGATTTGGTTGATTTTGGATAATGTCTCAAGGGAGTGAAAATATATTTCTCAATGTCCAAGATGTTTCAAGTATAATTACCAAGTGAGTAAGACCTAAGTTTTCACATGTATTTATAAATGATTCTTTGGTGTTTCACTTACATAGGCATACCCAAGGGAGATATTTAAATTTGAAAAATAGTTTTAAAATAGCTTGGAACACTACCAATGAAGGCGTATGCATATAGTAGGCTTAATTTTCCCAATGTTGTTGACATTGTCAAACAATGGAAAAATAAGGATTTGGATACGAAAATAATCTACTTCAGATAATAGAACATTCTAGCACAAACTAGGGAGATACTAAATATGCATGATAAAAAATTGTGTTGGTCTATTCAATAAATAGATAAATGGATATGGGAAAAGGGTGTATAAGAGTCAGATGTGCATGTAGAAGTCATGTATGCCAAAGATATGTGAAAATTGATGATCAAGTGTCTAATATCAAATTTTGGTGTCTATATCCACATTATGGAAATCATTGTCTTCTTTACAATTGGACCAAAGGAAACCTCTTAATATTTTTTTGTACCCTATTGTAGGAAACCTTTAAAAATGCCCAACATGAGTTGTTATAAGGATTTGAAGCATATTTGAAATTTACGAAGGAAAGGGATTGGAAATCTACTGTGAGAGTTTTTATCTAATCTTTGAAAATTATATATCCAAATATCAATAGGTAAATATTGGAAAGAAAAAAGGATCCCCAAAAATTGATCATTATCTCATGATGAATCTATTCTACTTGAATTATTGAAACCAAAGAGGGAATTATACAAACTTTTGTATCTAACATTGTATTTTGTCTTTGTAGATACTAAAAATCTAGTATTAAGTACTTGAAAACTAAAATTTTGACATACATATACCACCCATGACTTGTGCACACAAATATGGTCATAACTTTCCATTATCTCACACCAACATACTAGCTTATGAGTTTGATCCTTTTTTTATACTATTACAGACATACAATAACCTTATTATTTATTTAAAACCTATATACTATCCTGCATAAACATTCTTGAACCTTCAATTTAGTCATCATGTGCATAGGTTAGTAATGTTACACTGGGTCAATGTTTCTAATCGATACTAACATTTGTTTGACATTACCAAACCTCTCCTAATAATGACTAATTTTTAAAATAAAATCTTTCTTTATAGTCAATACATCTTCCTAACATGTCAATGACATGATATATTACCCAATTGGACTCATATATATACAAATTAAGGCCTTGCTTGATACAGGGCTCAACATTTATTTGGTACACATCTATATACTTATTGTACATTGATAAAATATGCCATATTCTTCCCAAATTTAAAATAAATCACTAGGATCAATCATAATCAAAGACCAAAGCATACCAAATTTAATTCAAAATAAACATTGTCAAGTATCAAATCCAAATCATCGAGTGCATTCATATAGTTAAGAATCACAATTTTAAAATCACACTAAGTGGGAGAACTACATGTTGCTTGATTTTCCTCCTTAGAGTATCATACACATAGGTAATGGTCAATCATTGATAAGGGTGATTACGGTCAGCTCAACCCAATATGCATTCCCAATTTTTGTAGGTTTCTAGTCCTCACAAGTAGACCTAGGATTTCAAGGTGAAGGAATTTGATTTCTAGAGTTATGCACAGATTCAGGTTCGACATCACACATACAAATATTTTAGAAATAGATAAAGGTGATTGTATGATAAAAAACACATATTTTGACATATGCCACTACCAACCACTAGAAATCAATATTGACCTAACCTAATGAAATCAACCCTATGTAGATAGAAATAGAGTTCCTCATCCAAAAGAATCATAAGGCTAATTCAATATGTTTTCCATTTTTAGAACACAATCATAGTCAAATAATTAGTTAGGAAATCTAAGTACTCATCCCTTTGTTTTACTTACTATATTTAGTATATGTCACTTGTCAAATCATTGCAATCAATTCTAATATTTTACATTTGGGTGTACAATTGCATTCCATATTTATATATCTAATTTCATATACTAGTTTCTAGTCTATTAGGATTTATAAATCCAAATTTGAGTAAAACATATTTTTGAATGCGTACAATAATTGAACCATGTCAAACCCCAAGTCACCTTTAAGATTTCATCCTTCTAGAGTTTCATATTTTAGCCTCAGGGTTTGATTTTCAAATGTGATTTATGATTATTCCCTAATAATACACATTAACCATGGCTATAATAATAAACATTATTTGTTCATGCAATTCATGAAGGTAATATTTTCATATTATTCCACTTGGATATGTTACATTATGATCAATCATATAATTAAATAGATCAAATCTAAGAACACTAATAAAACTAAAATTAATATTGAATACATCCAAGCCTTCCTCAAATCATATTATTGTAACATCCAATATGAGTGTCCTTTTGTTATCATTACACGTTATAGGGCATGCAATAATCAAATTTTTACTCCTCCCCTAGACTTCAAATTTTTACTAACCACCATCCCGCTTCCATTGTTTTCCCATGGCTTATTTTGGATTCCACTGTTAATGTTGTCAATACTAGATGAGGTAGGGTTCCCCATCATGCGTGGTAGAACTAAGGTAGCCAACATGTTATTCCTCAACCCCCTACATATGCCACACATCCTCTTAAGGGTTTTTGTATGCACATTCAATCAGAAGTGTCTAGGATTTATGCTTGTAAAATCCTTCTAGATTAGATGGTTACCACAAGAAAGTCCATAGAGGATCTCCAAAATCAGAATGAATATCTAAGTCTAAAATTTATATTAATTTAAGGAAAGCTTATACATATTTAAAATCCTAAGAATGTTAGTGCCAATCATATATCCAAGTCACCATTCAAGGGCTTTGTACCTCAAAATATTTCATTTCAAGAAGAGACTCAACAAAGGAATGCATCTATAATTAATAGTTCAATTTTTTCATATAAGGATAATAAGATTTCAAGTGAGATTATGAGAGAAATGCTTTGAAGCAAGTTGATCACATTGCCTCTTTTTCATCTTCTAAAGAAATTAAAATACTACCATGCCTATCATATAATGCATGGACATCATACATATAAGTTTTTGGTCTTAAAAAGAAAAAGAAAATTGATTATTGATAATGGTGATCCTACATTAGATACATCCACTAAACCATCACAAACTTCTAGCACATTTTCTACAATTAAGAAATCTACTCCAACTATGATTACTTCTTTTAAGGAACAAGTGAAAAAAGAACAAAAGGAATAGTTACAAAAGTCATGATTAGAGAAGAAAAAATTACAAAAAAAAGAAGAAAAAGACAAGTTGCATACAAATAAATTACAAAAAGAACAATTAAAAAAGGAACAAGTATAAAAAAAACAGTTACAAAAGGAACAATTACAAAACTAAATGATAGAAAGGGAATAATTGGAAAATGACTAACTAGAAAAGCAATAAATGGACAAAGAAAAGTTATAATAAAAAAATGAGAACAAGAGAAGTTGCACAAGTTACAATAGGAGAAATTACCACAAGAAAATCTACAAAAACACACGTTAAAAAAAGAAAAGGAAATGTACGTTAAATAAGAAAGCATTCTTAAGAAATTATTTCTTAAGGAAGTTCTATAAAGATATACCTAAAAAGGTATATGTCTCAAGCATGGTTTCAAAGTCCAGGAAACTAAAAATATTTCTCATATATCAAACCTTGATTCTTAGCCTCATAGATGGCATGAATTGTACCAATGTTGGCATCACAATTTTTTTCATGAAATCAATGTATGTTTCTTAAATCTTTCAAATATGACATTCAGAATTTGAATGCGATCACTAAACCTAAGTGATGCATTGAATCTATCAAGTTGTCAATAACTCTTTGGCTCAAAACATGTAACATTATATTTCAAATTGACCCTACTTTGAATAAATACAATACAATACAATACTAGGAAGATCATGGCTAATACTAATGGGGAGAACATTGGGTAAAGATCATGACTATGTTACATTTATGTATGTGTGTGTGTGTGTGTGTGTGTGTGTGTGTGTGTGTGTGTGTGTGTGTGTGTGTGTGTGTGTAGATCCTTATTTCCCAATGGGGGCATGCAGATCCTTATTTCTACATACAAGATTGAGCTATTTTTTTGTGATTTACATATATAGTAGGGAAATATTTCTTTCTTTCAATTTCTCCACAATACCAAGATATCACATATATTTCACACTATGCCTTGATGCATGTTACAAATTATTTTATTCCCTCCCATTTTTATATTTTTGAAGCCATTTCCACTTGGCCTTAGTTAACAATTTCAAATATCTCAAAAATACAAAAAATAAAATAATTAATTTTTTTAAAAAAATATTCAAAAAATAAAAATCATATTTTGAGCATGACATGATTATTAGATTACACTATTTACATATGTTATTTATCACATGTTTGGTAGATGAATATTATTTTCATACATACATAAATTTCATACTATATGAGTGTGATGAGTGACATATATGTTACACATATACATATAGATGTTGGAATTTACTCTACTTTGTGGCCATGCCAATACTAAGGGCATCTTATTCCATAGTTTTCACTATCAAAAATTATATCTTTATATGACCTCTCTACCTATTGAGCTATCTAGATAACTTAAACATGTCTTGCTAGTTACTCATATCTTACACAGTGCTACTTGGATATGTTATTATACTATGATGTGAGATTTTAATACATATGGATGGTGTAGACTAGTTTTTACTTGTCATATGATTCATTATTATCTTACATGATAGGCTAGTTTGGATATTTCTATAATGTGTGACACATTGGCATTGTTTTCAAAATCTATATGTCCCTTTCATGTGGCCCTTGGTCTTTTTTGATGCGACATATTTATGTCCCTTGTTTATAAAATATTCATTTCCCTTCAGTGTGGCCCTTGTCCTTTTTTTTGTGACATTTTTATGTCCTCGTATGTGGCTCTTGGCCTTATGTGTGACACTAACTATTAAGCTTGTTGAGATTGTTGTGTTGATTGAACTTGCTGACATTGACTAGTGCCATGTGTAAACATGGCCTAGGATGACCTATAACTATCATCTTTCTATCAATAAACTAAGACTCAAATAAGGTCATAATAATAGAGCATGTGTATACTTGGACAATTGGGTAAGTGTAATTTCCCTTTTATCAAATTAATCAAAATAGAGGACCTATAGCCTATCTTTATTTCCCGTAGGGTAGTTAAAAAGGAAATATTCTAATAATAATTTATTAATCTATCCAAAAGGTACTTTGAGTTGTAACTTTAGAAAATAACACTTAATTTATTATTATTGAATGAGGCCAAAATAAATATTGGATACATAGCCCAAAAATAATTAATATTCATAAGTAGGAAAAAGGTGAATATTCAATTAAAATAAATATTAATTTATTTTAAGGTTGGAATATAAAAGTGAAAAATAAAATAATTGGGTGGAAAAGAAATCATTATTCAAATACCTAAATAAAAACCAACACCTTTTTTCTAGAGGAAAAGCTTGAAGCTTTAGATTTCTATTACAGGATGAAAACCCACCTAGTGAATAGATTTAAGGATAAAAAACCTCCCATACTTTCATGGTTACTTCATACATAAGTGACATTGATGTAGAAAACACCATAGTTCATCTAGTTCAGTTCAGAGTGTGTATTTGTTGCTGAGGGCATCTAGTGTTTTAGATTTCTAGGGAAATCAATAATTGGCAGCTGGGCATCCCACTTCTAAGAAATTAATACTATTATACTTGACTATTTGACTATGGCATCAAACTTTCAATGGTTTATCACCCTTGGCATCATTCCTGGTCTATGGTGTCACACTTTAGATTACCAGGTGTTGGCCATGTAGGCCTTAAACCATTGGCATCACCCCTTGTTGGTTGGACATCATCCTTTCTGGCATCCACTATTATTGGCATCATACTAGATGTCATTTTTATTGACCATACATCCATCTATTTTGGGCATCTACTTATAATGGCATCACATCTAACTGCTGGAATCATTTTTGGTTGCATCTGTACATCTCAGATTCATCATATCTAGACACATCAGGTTACCATACTATTCTGAGGTTTATTCGGTAAGGGTTTCAATAAAATATTTCACCTTTATGTATTTTTGGGTTATGTCGGGTTAGGATTTGATCAAAAAAATATAAATAATTAGTATATGAATTTATTATGTTGTACTTTTCCAATATTCAATAAATATTCAATTTTGTTTTTGGTTATCAGTTTGCTCTGTGTTATTACCTATTATTGGGTGAATCCAAATTTGAAATGAATAACAAAATACAATTTCATAAAAAAATCCAAAATTGTTCATATTTATCCAAAAATAGATACTACAGTGGTATCAAAGCCATTTTATTGTTAGCTTGTGAATCATGGGGTCACTACATAAGGATATTATGGTCAATTTTTATTTATACAAAACTCTTCCAGTAGAGATTTGAACAAAAAAAAAATTATAGACTTTATGGAGTTGATGGAGTCATGGAATGGAAAAGGGCACTATGAGGAAGTGTGGTCAGATAAAGGGAAGAGAGATTCAAGGTCTGAAACTCAAAATCCTACTAAGGAGCAAAAGGAACTCCACATGCAATTTGAACGTAGAGATTCATTGATAGTAGAAAATGTTTTATTAACTTTTAATGACTGCATATATCAACAAAGAAATAAGGAATCCAAGGAAGAATTTTTTAAGGTGAAAGCACATTCATTGATTTTCTAAAGAGTTCAATAGAAAATAAGGGCAATAATTACATATGTGAGGCAAAATTTAATGATCCACCAAGATCAACAAATGTGGATCCTATGGTTGTAAGGAAACCAACCACCTTACAAGCAAGCATGGAAGATGTAATGAGGACCCAAAAAAGGTGTGATGGATGGCTAAGGAGAGATAGGGAAGCTAAGTTGATAATTTCCCAAGTAAAAAAACACCTACTGGAAATTAGGGAAAATTATTTTCCCCTTGATGATGATGAAAGATGGATAAATCATGGAGAATGAACCAAGGAAAGAAAAAAAAAATTATTTATAAGATGGTGGAGAGAAGTTAATGGTTCAATCCAAATTTTTGGATGATAATGTTGATGTTTAGCTTGCTAGAATTTTTGTAACATTAACTAATGGTAATAAAGTTGATTATCTTCATAACAAGTGTTTATTACATCACCCTCATACTATGCCCTTATAATGTTTTGGTCATCGTGATAATTATTCTAACAAAGATGAGAAGATGAAGGGTAGAAAATGGAAAGAGGATCTTTTCCAAGAATCTCCTATCCATCTTTTGAGCATTCTTAAGATCGAGTCATTACCATATGAGATACATTTCAGAACAACAAAGAACTATTCCAGCCTTGCCATCATTTAGATAATGGAAAAAGAGTGAAGGATACTTATCATAGGAGGCAATTCGCATGGGCAGCACATGATGAGGTAAATCCTACAAGTTTATTTTCTAAACAATAATCATGTCATAAGAATTCTCAGCTCCTAATTGATAAGCATGCTCTTGGGAAAGGTTTTTCCTTGAAGACAGGTAGTAAGTTCATAAAATCAACCACTAAGGGTAATATATATATATATATATATATATATATATATATATATATATATATATATATATATATTACCTTGTTGTTCAAAATTTTATAGACCAACATAACACTATAACTGTGAATGTGGTCAATAAGAACTATGATCCATGGTTCTTAAAGAGTGTTGTCATGAACTTTTAGACTACTATTTTATACATTTCTAGCCTTGTCCCTATACCTTTTGCAGTGATAGAAGAAAATTTCATCATAAAAAAGATGCACATTCCATCCACAAACATTATTGAGGCTTTGGCTATTGGTACAATATGGTTTACAGCCACCACAGCCCCAAGATTGAATGAGAGAATACAATTCTATATCCATGCTATGTTATTATTTCTAAGTTCATGTTTTAGAATAATAATACTCTTCTTGTACATTTATAGATTGGCGAGATGTTTTAGAATAGTAATACTCTCGTCGGATATCTATAGATTGGCAAGTAAGATGAAATTTTTGATGTGTGAAATAATCCACTTGTTGAGAACATCATGGGAAAAATATCCAACACCCTTCAAGGTATTTTGGAAGAAAGTAAGACCATGCTCCAAACCTTTATCTTGAAGGCCAGAATCATCACCATTTCTCACTATCACATGACAACATTTGTAACCATACAAATACTTCCATAGCATGATCTTTAGTTTATTGTTGCTAATGAATTATTTCCAATCATTATCTAGTTATTTCTAGCTTTAATTTCACTGATATTAATAATTTTTACCAAATATTTTTAGTATTATATATGTTGCACCAATTTTGTTTTCCTGAGTCCCAGGAGTTTCAATCTTGGACTACTACCATTAGTCATAAACAACCATAATACAACTCTTTTGTATTTGCAAAAGATTGAGGATACAATTGTTGTCCACATCTTAAATGAAATGGTGAATATTGACAAGGTTAGAATGAAGCATGAGGTTTCCACATTGGAATATGTATTAGCTTGTCAAGTTGTCGATTATTCATCCTTTCTTTGCTCTTGGAAAGTAACTAAAGTTGTTTGCAAGGAATTTATTACAATTGAGTTTGTAAAGAAAGAAATTATTTTTGTCCTAAAGGGTGCAAGTGAATAGGGTAGGTTTAAGGTAGTAACTGATCTCTTTTTCAAAGAAGTTTTAAAACTTCATGGGTTACTTAAGAACATTATGAGTGATAGGGACGTCTGATTCCTTAATTTTTTTGGTAGGAACTCTTTCATCTTATAGGGACATAATTGACACCACATACCCTCCACCCAAAAAAATAAAGGGGTAAACTGAAATTGTTAATAAATGGCTTGAATATTACTTGAAAATTTATGTGACAGAGTAGTAATCAACTTGGGTTAAATGCCTTTACATGGGAGAGCATTTATACAATACCACTTACCACATGTCCATTGATATATCACATTTCAAAGCTCTATATGGGTATGATTCTCTTCACTTTGTTGATTTGGTTATTGTTGATAGTAGAGTGCTAGGGGCACAAGACTTGGTTGCTCAAATCTAAGACATATTGGGTATGCTTACAGAAAACTTCTTGCATGCTCAAAACCAGTAGAAATTTTATGTAGATAAACACCATACAAAGAGAAGTTTTGAGGTGGGAAACATGATTTTATTAAGGTTGCATCCCTACAAATAATCTTCTATCAAGAAGAGTGGAGCTAATAAGCTTAAACCCCATGTTTACAGGCCATACAAAGTCATCAAAAGGATTGGGGAGGTTGCTTATGAACTTTAGCTACCAGATCATAACACAATACATAATGTTTTCCATGTATCATGCCTCAAAAAAGCATTGAGGTAACATGCAATTATTTCCATTGAGTTTTCTCACTTATATGTTGAAGTTAAACGCATCTTGGTTCTTGAAACGATATTGGATATCAGAGCAAATAAATTAAAGAATAAAACTATCACAGATTATCTAGTGCATTGGAAGGATCTACCAATAAAGGATACTACTTGGGAGGATATATAAATTCTTGAGTATCCTAGTTTGTAATTGGTTATGGGCAAATAATTCTAAGAAGGGCAGACTCTTATGTCCCCTTGCTTGAAATAATGAAATCTGAGGATCTATAACCTATCGTTATTTCCCATAGGCTAAAGGGGGATGTTTAAAAGGGAAATAATTTAATAATAATTTATTAAGTTATCCAGAAAGTTACTTAAGTTATAACTTTGGAAAATGACACTTAATTTATTATTATTGAATGGGGATAAAAGTAAATATTAGATACATGGCCAAAAAGTAAATAAGTTGGAAAAAGGTGAATATTCAATTAAAATAATTATTAATTTATTTTAGGGTTGGAATGGAAAAGTGAATAATAAAATAATTGGGTGGAAAATAAATCATTATTCAAACACACGAACAAAAACCAACACCCTTTTTCTAGAGGAAAACCTTGTAGCTTCAAATTTTAATTAGAGGATGAAAACCCTCCCGGTGAACATATTCGAGGATGAAAACCCTCCCATCCTTTCATGGTGACTTCATATAGAATTCACATTAGTGTATAAAATATTTTAGTTCATTCAATTTAGTTCAGAGTGTGTATTTGTTGTTGAGGGAAAGTAAGGTTTCAAATTTTTAGGAAAATCAATCATTGACAATTGAGCATCCAAATTATGAGTAACTAATACTGTCATACCTAACTATTTGACTATGGAATCACACTTATGATGGTTTATCACCCTTGGCATCATTATTAGTCTATCACATCACACTTCAGATTATCGGTTGTTGGTTGTGTAGGCACGACACCATTAGTGTCACCCCTTGCTAGCTAGATGCCATCCTTTTTGGCATCCACTATTATTGGCATCATAATAGCTGGCACTTTTATTGACCTTAAAGCCATCCATTTCGGGAATATACTTCTATTGGAATCAATATGCCTATTAGCTTCATTTTTGGTTGTAATTTTACATCACAGATTCATCATATCCAAGCACATCAAGTTGATGTACTAGTTAGAGATTTATTCAGCAAGGTTTTCAATAAAATATTCTACCTTTATGCATTTTCAGGGTATGGTTTGATCAAAAATTCAAAAATAATTAATATACGACTTTATTATGCTATTATACTTTTATAGTATTCAATAAAGATTCAATTTGGTTTCTGATCATCAGTATGCTTTGTGTTATTATCTATTATTCGATGAAATTCTAGATTTGAATTGAATAAAAAAATAAGGCTTTGATGGTAAACCTAGAATTTTTAATATTTATCCAAAAATGAATACTATAGTAAGGACCTAGAATAAACATAGACCTAATAGAGGGTCATCTACAATAAAATATCAAGAGGAAAGGGCTCCAAATCCTAAGCCTATGGAATGGGGTATATCTCTCACTAGGGCTCAATGTAGATAAATGATTGTAAAGGTTATAATAAAGGGGTGTATGAAGGGTATAACAAGGATACCAAATGAAAGGAACTGATGAACAAAGGTTACCTAATCCAAGAGAGTTAAAATCATTAAAATAATAAGAAGGTGATTGGTGCAATGATCAACCAATGGACACTCAATGCAACCTAAGGCAATAATGGAATGCCTAAGATGTTGGCCTAGAAAAAGCAACAAAGGGCTAATGAACATGATCAAGGCCTGCTCATCCCTGATAATCATTATACCATACTATAGTAGAACATAATCAAGCATGTTCAACTACATCAATCCACATAAAGTCCCACATAGGAACCCATCCAAGTGACAAACTCGTACTGTGTATGGCACACCTCCCTGATATCTAATAAATGTTGATGACCTTTGATAAAATATAAGGTGTTAGTAACCCTTATCAACTTGTATTGTCATCGATGATTGATTAAAGACCAATAAATTTAATATATTCTCCCCTATTAGGCAAGAGCTGAGGAGCTCTGCATCAAGAGAAATAAAATCAAATAATTTTATCTTCTCCATGACATGAATATTAGGTATGGAAAGATAAAAATGAGAATTGAAAGCAAGAACACAAGCCAAAAAATTGCTACTATAACAAATTCCAGTCTTGAGCCTAGTAGCTTCCATAAGATAAATGAATCATTGAGCACTCAAAATATAGTGGTAGATCCATTGGGACCATAGACCTCAACCATATAAGACACCTCCTAATCATAGGAAGTATAAAAATAATTGAAATAATTGGAGTAACCAGAAGAGTGGCTGCTAGAATGATCCACATAATTTACCTCAACTTTCTTTTTATCTGGAGAACGGGGTCATCAGGAAAGACACACATATGCAAGATGTCCAATGTAACCACATTTGAAAATGTGGGCTCTTTCCTATGTCTGTGAGATATAGAAGAAGCTAAATCATTGGAGGAACTACATGAGTGAGAAGAGTGATTATGATGATGTTTGCATTTGGAAAACCCGAGAGAGTGATGATGTGAGTGTAATGGAGATCATTGAGAATGATATGGAGAATGTCGTTGAGATTGTTTTAGAGAATGCTTCTGAAAATTTTACTATACATGGCAATGATCTCTATGCTAGGACCTATTTTTTACATATTGAGCCTCTTCAATAGGTCTACTTTTCTTCTTTGTAAATTTTCTCTCATGTTGAGTTAATAACTCACAGATGGTGTCAAATGTGGCACCATTAAGCTTATCACTAAGTTGTAGCATTTCAAAAAAATTGGTGTATGTAGAATTAAGACCATTCAATGTGATAGAAATCAACTCATCATCATCAATTTTACCACTAATTGTGCAATATTCTTATTTCAATGTTTTCATATGAGAAATATATTCAGAGACATCTTCATTATCTACCAATTTATTGTTCAAAAGTTGCATAAGAAGGTCAATATTTTTATATGCAAGTTGTTTGCCATACAAATATTTTCATGCTTTCCATGCACCAATTTTAACTACCTCAATATGAATGATAACTTTTTTAGTGCAAGATGATTTCAAAAGGGCGAGTGCATGCTTATCACATTTCTGGTACTCAACCAAATTTATGGCTTCAGTTGGTGGTGTGGTTTCTTTCTTTGTTATTTTCCATAAATCATTAAATATTAGGGTGTTCTTCATGTTTCTACTCCATTCTTTGTAATTTTTAGGTGATAATTTACCATTTTTTGAGATCAAACTCACAATTTTTAACATGGTGCTAAAAAAGAATCAAGTCAAAAGAGAATGCTATTGAGGTTTTGCCTTTACATTCCAAATAGATTTCGAATAGAACATATTTTTGAGACTTGAAAATATATAATAATACCACCTTATATCTCTTTTTACACCCTTATATCATCAAAATTCAATCTTATTTCACCAATTACATCTTTTTACAAAAATTAAAAAAGTCAAACATCTATTGCTTTTCTCCAACTATAATTCATGCTTTTTACAACATGTATGCCCTTTACAACTTGAAAGGAATGAATGTAATTTATCAAAAAGATTATCCAAAAAGGCATATACCATATAAATTTTGTCCAAAATAGAAGATTTGAACCCTTGACTTCTTGTTTAGCAAGTTAATACCAAATGATTTATGCCAATTCCTCCACATGTAAATTTAGGATATAAAGAAACAACATGAATTTATTCTATATCCTTTGATTTATATTTGTGAAAATAAAACGGTATATATGGAAAAAAAATAATTTAATATTTTACCTACATGTAAAAAATCTGCTATCCTTTTTACTTGTATGGAAAATCCAACGCTCTACCTTCTTGTGAATTTCCCGTGGATTTTTAGGGATTTTTGAAAGACATATTAAAATATAATGGAAATTTTGTGGAGGTCCCCACCAATCAATGAAAATAAATAAAATTTAAATTATAAGATTACTGCTGCCATTTTCTGATAAACTTACTACACCATACTTTGAGAAATACAACTGATGGCACCGTACTCCTCAATAAAAAACTTTAGAAAAGTAGATCAGAGAAAACTTATTCATTTGTTTTTGATTTGGGATGCATTTTAGTTATAGGAAGTGTTGTACTAGTTTTGATTCATTCCATGCCTCTGTAACTACTGTCTATCTGCATTTTACTGTTGCACACTTTGTTTGTCTTTTTTTCAAATCAATGATTTCAAAATAATTTATTTAGTAAAATAATTACACCAATATTGGAATTTTGGGTGCACTTTGTTGTATTGCATTGATTCACAGAGATCCTCCCACCAACTTGAGCTCCCTGACATAGCCCATGAATTTCATGGTTATCATTCCTCTCCTTGATATTAGTGAAGTTGTCTCACAGATGCCTCAGAAAAGTCCAAGTTATTTGAATGGAATTTGAACCATATAAACTCAACATTCTCTTTCTTATTCCATTATCATATTCATGGAAAGTCCAAGTTATTTGAATGGAATTTGAACCATATAAACTCAACATTCTCTTTCTTATTCCATTATCATATTCATGGATTCCTTCAAAACATGGCTCTGATACCACTCTTGGCCTAGAAAAATGGAGACACTATGAATAAATTACATTATAGATAAATGTTTTCACACAAAAATGGTAATGTATTATTCTCGAATAAATATTACAAAGAGAGGTGAAAAGATTTATAAGATTTTCATGGAGTGGTTATGGGATACAATTGACAATCCTTTAAGCCAACCAGTTACTATAAACAAAACATAATATTAAAGTTATTACTATCTAAAAACATAAAATAAAGAACTTTGGATCATAAAATAATCGAACATAAGAAACCCTCTATATATACCAACTTATTTGGTATAAAAAATACAATAAGCAAGGATGAAAACCTATAATCATAATAAAATAAACAAGTAATATATAATTTACTAGGTAAATAAATGAAATAAAGTAGTGATATAGATACTTATAATTGGGTGGCTCCATCGATGCTTCAGTCTCCTCTTTTGTCTCAAGTGTCACTTTTCAAGAGATGTTGTAGGTTGAACATTTCAAATGGAAATATGAAGATCTAAGTATCCTTAATTGGGGACTCCAAAGAATAGGTGTACCTTCTTGATTTGACTTCTCCTATTGAGCTTCAAAGACACTACAAAACTAGACATCTAAGATAAGGATCTAAACCTTGAACTCCTCCAAATACTACTTAGGAACAAAAATTATAGTGAAAACAGATTAGATGAGTATATCTATTTGGGAATAAAATATGACCCACGTATATACAAATCTAATACTCAAAAATAATCTTGAACTATAAGCCAACAATATCAATTGGGTCAATATAAATGGAAAATGTTGGTTGATAGAATATTATATTAGTATAAACACCCTAATTTGGTCAAATAACTAGAAGTACTATGTATTTTGTTGTTCTTTAACATGAATGTCTTAGTGATGAATACAATCCTTGTTCACCTAGTCATTTTGAGTCTTTTGATATTTTTTATGTTTTATTTTTATTATTTGTAGGACCCCATTAGTCATGAGTCACATTTTCCTAGTCACAAGGGCCCTAGCCTATCTTGCTTGGTTTTAGCTCTGATTTAAGCCTTAGGACATTAGTGCCACTTTTAGGATAGTAGTGCCACATTGCACTAGTGTCCACTCATGGATTTAGTGTCTAAGGGGACTTTTCTCCTGTGTTTGAGTCCTAACCCTTTTGTAAACCTTGTCTTATGCATTTTTATCCCTCTTTTATGACTTGTCAACCAACGAACAAGGTTTTATATTTAAATCAAAGTTACTTATATATAAATATCCTCACAAGGCATTTTTCACATAACACTTACTATCTTGACACATAATTACATAAAATCAATCAATAATACGACTCAATATTATGCATACTACTTAGTCATTACATCTAGACATTGCATGATTGATCAAAGAAGGGAACAAGTGAAAGTCATTCTAGCATTCCATGAAAGTTGATGGTGCATTTTCCTAAGAGAGAGCTACATGTAATTTGAGACCCCTAACATTGGGGTTAATGTAGGTAGCGACCAGAACAATAGGGGTTTTGCTTTGTGCTATCATAACATCCCACAACCCTATTTTCCTTCCTTTTTTTATTTAATTTGGTTATTGTTTCATGTGTGAAAGTATTCATTAGGGTTTCAAAAGAGATTCAACTAAAATAGTGACATAGGTGAGCCCCCAAATGGCATAGAACCACCTACAAGACCTCTATAACCTCCCATAGTTTCTCTAAAATTTTTAGACAATTCTTATAGGAGGGGCATCAGTGTTATAATAAGACATTAGTACCACATAGAACTACTATCCTGATATTGGCACTACTATCCAAGAACATATTTTAATAGTCAAAAGATGAAAGGTATCTGCTTGACTCTCTAGCCTATTTCGATTCTCTGATTCACATAAAAGTCTATTTATTTCCAAATAAGTACCTTTTCTCTTCTCACTAAATATTTTGGGAAAGTTTAATTAAACCAATCATTTTCATATTTCATTCCAAATTAACAACATACTCAGCGCTTTAACAACATAGGATTTACATTGTGTTAAGTCCTAAAAGGTTAAAACATTTAGTGAACCTGATGTTAACACAAAATAGGTTAAAACATTTGATATTACACCTTTTATCAATGCACAAAATAAGGTATATGAAATTATTTTATCGCCTTCCTTCACATTCCAAGCTTAATACAATGATTCTTTACAACCGACTGATAATGCAAATGTTCTAACTCTTCTCCTACAAGTCATAATATGCAAAAAGAAAACATGATTGATATTTCTTCTACCCTTGACTAAAAAATTTAAAGTGATAATCATGCTTGCATTCCAAACATACTTAGTGTGTTGAGTTGTGGAGCTAAAAGCTTTACCAAATGAGCAAATGCAAGGTTGCTGGAGTTACACAGTTGCTGACATCAGTCAGGAGTCGACCGAAAGCTGTCGATGTCGGTTATGGATCAGCCGACGTCAGTCATATGCAGACAGACAGGGACCGACGTCAGTCACTTATGCATTCCAGAAGTCTATTTTCAAGAAAGAACAGATTATTTACATGAAAAAAGTAACTATTAGTATTGAGTCTGTGTTTCTATTTTTGGCAGGACAGATTTAAACCTTTGATTAAGAGGTGTATCTAACGGTGGAGAGTGCATAGCTCATGAATCCTAGTATTATATAATAGGGTTAGATCTTCATAGCTTGTATGATGAAAAAAAGGGTAGACAATTCAAGGATTGAATTAGTTGTAATTGTGAGAGAGAGAACTTTTGAGAGAAAGAGATTTGTACATCTGAGAGGTGTGGAAAAAAGAGAGATTTCTTTAATTGTATTTCCTTTTAAAAGAGTTTAATACAAGTTTTCGTTGTTTCTTGTATCTCTTATTCTTTAATATTTCTGATTTCTAGTTACTTATTAATTTTGATTTAAATCCATGTTTAGTTGCTTACACAAAAGTAATCAATTACGCTGTTAGATCCTAACAAGTGGTATCAGGGCTTGGTTTACTAACAAGGTTCATCAGAGCAAGTTAGTGTTTGTTGATTATAGGTTCACTCTCAGGGGTTTTTGATTGAGTGGGATTAAAGTAATGGAAGAAGAAAGTAAACTAAGAATGGAGAAATTCAATGGCAAGAATTATCAATTATAGAGGATGCAGATAGAAGATTATCTATTTCAGAAAGATCTGTAATTATCGTTGGGTGGAGTTTCAAGCAAGCCCATAGATATGCAAGATAAATAATGGAATGTTCTTGATAGAAAGGCTCTTGGATCTATAAGGTTGAGCCTGGCATCTTTTGTGATTTCCAACTTATCACAGGCAAAGACAATGGTAGAGTTAATGGATACTTTGAAAATTTTATATGAAAAACTCTCAGTTTTGAATAAGGTATATCTTATGAAGCAATTATTTAATTTACAAATGCAGGAAGGTGGATCTGTGTCTAGTCATCTTAATGATTTCCATGCAATAGTAAATCAGTTAAATTCAGTCAAAATAGTTTTTGATGATAAAATTAAGGCTCTCTTAATCTTATGCTCTTTACCTAAAAGTTGGCATAGTTTGGTAATGATAGTTAGTAATATTGCATCTACTTCAAATATCTTGAAAGTTGATGATGTTGTTAGTGTAATCTTGAATGAAGAAACTCGCAAAAAAAGCACAGGGGAAACATCAGGTAATGCTTTAAGTATTGAAAGTAGGGGAAGGCAAAGAGAGAAGGAAAAGTAAGGGAGATCAAGGTCAAAGTCAAAGATGAGAAGTAGATCCAAATCCATAAATAAAAGAAATATAATCTGCTAGAATTGTGGAAAAAAGGGCATGTAAAGAAAGATTGCTGGTTGAAAGTTAAAGAAGAAAATCAGCATAAAGGTAAAGAAGAAGCAAAAGTTGCAGGTATTGTTGCACAAGATGCTCTTATATTTTCTTTGGATAATAAAATAGAATCTTGGGTTTTAGATTCTGATGCCTCTTTCCATGCAACCCCAAATAGAGAATTTTTCAATGATTATGTCTATGGAGATTTTGGAATAATTTATTTAGGGGATGATGAGCCTTGTAAAATTGTTGGCAAAGGAAAAGTGCAGCTGAAATCATAGAATGGAAACACATGGGTGTTGAAGGATGTCATGCATGTACCCATCTTGAAGAGGAATCTAATTTCTGCAAGAAAGTTGGGGGATGAGGGTTGCATAGTAACTCTCACAGCTAAATCTTGAAAAGTTTTCAAGGGTGCACTTGTATTAGCCAGAGGTAAGAGAGTAGGTACTCTTTATCTATGTAATTGTATTACTAATTATTCTCCTTTTGTTCTATCTACCTCAGATGTAGATGCAAATTTGTGGCACTGTAAGCTTGGTCACATCAGTGAAAAGAGAATGAATGTTCTTAAGTCAAAAGTTAAGCTTTCAGATTTGAAAAGCATAGATCTAGATTTCTGTGAGCACTATTTTTTTGGGAAACAGAAGAAAGTAAGGTTTCTCAAAACTGGGTCAACAAAGAAGAAACACAAGTTGAAGCTTGTTCACACAGACGTGTGGGGACCAACTCAGGTAGCTTCTATTGGAGGATCACAATATTATGTTTCTTTCATTGATGATGCTACAAGAAAGGTATAGATTTATTGCATAAAGAAGAAATCTGATGTTTTTGACATATTTAAGAAATGGAAAGCTTTAGTTAAGAATAAAACAGGTTTGAGATTGAAGTGCCTTAGATCTAACAATAGTGGTGAGTACTGCAACAATAAATTCAACAGTTACTGTTCTATGAGTGGAATACATAGGAAAAGGACGTTTCCAAGGACACCTTAGCAAAATAGAGTTGCTAAAAAGATGAATAGAACAATAATAGAGTGTGCACAGAGTATGAGGTTGCATGCTGGTTTGCCCTTACAGTTTTGGACAGAAGCTATAGATATTATAGTTTATCTGATTAACAGAGGACCCTCTACTACACTGGATGGTGGAATTCTGAAAGAGGCTTAGACAGGTAAAAAGGTAGATCTTTTATTTTTCAGAGTTTTTGGTTCTGAAGCTTTTATGTACATTGATAAAGAAAATAGAAAAAAGTTGGATGCTAAATCTATGCGGTGCACTTTTATTGGTTATGGCTCTGAAGATTTTGGATTTTAGTTGTAGAATTTAGAAACTAAAAAAATTATTAGAAGTCGTGATGTTGTTTTTAATGAGAAGGTGATGTATAGTGATCAACGCAAGAAGTAAAATAATTTTGAGCAGGGCAATGGTGATTTGGACGAGGTTATGATCTAAAATGAGCTCGTGGATAAAAAGCATCACTTACAAAAAAACACAAATACTGACGTCGGTCAGGTAGGAACTGATGTCAGTCAAATAGGAACCAGCGTTAGTCAAACAGAGACTGACATCGATCAGCTAGAAACTGACGTCGATCAGGAGGAATCGACGTCGATCAGCTACAGACCCAAAGATGACCGAGATCGATCACTGATAGAAAAGAATTTCGGCGAACAACAAGCTGTGAATGAGTCTCAAATGCCCATAAGGAGGTCTGAAAGGGTAAGTAAACCTCCAAATCGATATTTCCCTTATTTATTTTACTTGTTGCTCACTGATAGTGGAGAACTAAAAAGTTTTGATGAGGTAATGCAGGTAGAATCCAGGAAACAGTGAGAGCATGGCATGAATAAAGAAATTGATTCCTTAGAAGAGAACCAAACATGGGATTTGGTAGAGTTACCAGCTGGAAAAAAAGCACTAAAAAACAAATAGGTTTACAGGTTAAAGGAAGGAGAGAATGGACAAATGAGACATAAGGCCAGGTTGGTAGTAAAGAGATTTGTATAGAAACCAGGTTTTGATTTTGTTGAAATTTTTTTTTCTATAGTAAAAATGACTTCTATTCGGACTGTATTGTCTTTAGTTGCTATTGAGGATTTGCATCTTGAGCAGCTTGATTTTAAGACAACATTTCTTCATGGAGATTTGGATGAAGACATATATATGGATCAGCTGGAAGGTTTTGAGGTGAAAGGTAAGGAAAAACTTGTGTGCAGGTTGAAGAAAAGCTTATATGGTCTTAAACAAGCTCCAAGACAATGGTATTTGAGGTTTGACAGGTTTATGACAAAGCATGGCTTTAGTAGATGTCAATCTAACCATTGTGTTTATTTTAAGAGATTGGATAATGGTAATTATATTATCCTGTTACTGTATGTAGATGATATGCTTGTTGCAAGTTCATACATGCAAGATATTACTAAGCTTAAGGTAAAATTAGCTCACACATTTGCCATAAAGGATTTAAGAGCAGTAAAAAAAATATTTGGCATGAGTATTAAGAGAGACAAGAAAAATCACATATTCATTTTGTTTCAAGAGGATTATGTAAACAAAGTGCTGGAGAGGTTTAATATGCAAGATGCAAAACTGATAAGCACACCTATGGATGGACACTTCAAGTTGAGCAAAGAATAGTGTCTTAAATCACATGATGAGGTTGAGTACATGACTAGAGTTCCATGTGCTTCAGCAGTTGGGAGCTTGATGTATGCAATGGTATATACTAGACCTGATATTGCCCAAGCAGTGGGAGTTATCAACAAGTTTATAGCCAATTCCAGAAAGGAACACTAGAAAGTAGTTCAGTGGATTCTCAGATATCTGAGAGAGACCAGTAGTAGGCATTTATGCTATGGAGAGTCAAACACTTCTCTACATGGGTATGCAAATTTGGATATAAAAAGTGACTTAGATGGCAGGAGAAGCACCACATGATATGTGTTCACTATTGGTGGAATGATGGTTAGCTAATTTTCAAAGTTGGAGAAGGTTGTTGCCTTGTCTACTACAGAGGTAGAATACATTGCAGTCACAGAGGCTAACAAGGAAATGATATGGATGACACGGTTCATGCAAGAGTTGGGAAAGGAGCAAAAGAGTTGTAGATTATATAGTGATAGTCAAAATGCAATTCATTTGGCAAAGAATTTAGCCTTTCATTCAAGAACCAAATATATACAGCTTAGGTACCACTTCATTAGACAGGTATTGGAGGATGGTGAGTTGAAGCTGAAAAAGATCCATACAGATGAGAACCTCGCTGATATGTTAACAAAGTTGGTAACAAAAGAGAAGTTGAATCTTCATTCAAATTTTGTTGGTCTTCAAGATTGAACTTAAAGATGGTGAAACAAGCTAGAGGATGTTGTTGTATAAGTACAAGTGCAGTTGTTTATCTCTAAGTGGGAGATTGTTGAGTTGTGGAGCTAAAAACTTTACCAGATGAGCAAATGCAAGGTTGCTAGAGTTACACAGTCACTGACATCGGTCAGGAGTCGATCGGTGGCTACCAACATTGGTTATGGATCGGCTGATGTCGGTCATATGCAGACAGACAGGGACCAACGTCGGTCACCTGTGCATTTTAAAAGTCTATTTTTGAAGAAGAACAGATTGTTTACATGAAAAGAGTAACTATTAGTATTGAGTCTGCGTTTCTATTTTTGACAAGATAGATTTAAATTTTTGATTAAGAGGTGTATCTGATGGTGGAGAGTGCATAGCTCATGAATCCTAGTATTATATAATAGGGTTAGATCTTCATAGCTTGTATGATGAAAAAAAGGGTAGACAATTCAAGGATTGAATTGGTTGTAATTGTGAGAGAGAGAACTCTTGAGAGAAAGAGATCTGTACATCTGAGAGGTGTGGAAGAAAGAGATATTTCTTCAATTGTATTTCCTTTTAGAAGAGTTTAATACAAGTTTTTGTTGTTTCTTGTATCTCTTATTCTTTGCTATTTCTGATTTCTAGTTACTTATTAATTCTAGTTTAATTTTGTGTTTAGTTGCTTACACAAAAGTAATCAATTACTCTGTTAGATCCTAACAAGTGGTATCAGAGCTTGGTTCACTAACAAGGTTCATCAGAGCGGGTTAGTATTTGTTGATTACAGGTTCACTCTCAGGGGTTTTTGATTGAGTGGGAGTAAAGCAATGGCAAAAGAAAGTAAACTAAGAATAGAGAAATTCAATGGCAAGAATTATCAATTATAGAAGATGTAGATAGAAGATTATTTGTATCAAAAAGATCTATACTTACCGTTGGGTGGGGTTTCAAACAAGCCCACAGATATGCAAGATGAATAATGGAATGTTCTTGATAGAAAGGCTCTTGGATCTATAAGGTTGAGCCTGGCATCTTTTGTGATTTCCAACTTATCACAGGCAAAGACAACGGTAGAGTTAATAGATACTTTGGCAAATTTATATGAAAAACCCTCAGCTTCGAATAAGATATATCTTATGAAGCAATTATTTAATTTGTAAATGCAGGAAGGTGGATCTATATCTAGTCATCTTAATGATTTTCATGCAATAGTAAATCAGTTAAATTCAGTCAAAATAGTTTTTAATGATGAAATTAAGGCTCTCTTAATCTTATGCTCTTTTCCTGAAAGTTGGCATAGTTTGGTAATGGCAGTTAGTAATACTGCATCTACTTCAAATATCTTGAAATTTGATGATGTTGTTAGTGTAATCTTGAATGAAGAAATTCACAGAAAAAGCACAAAAAAGCATCAGGCAATGCTTTAAGTATTGAAAGCAAGGGAAGGTAAAGAGAAAAGGGAAAGCAAGGCAGATCAAGGTCAAAGTCAAAGATGAGAAGTAGATCCAAATCTAAAAATGGAAGAAATATAATCTGCTGGAATTGTGGAAAGAAAAGGCATGCAAAGAAAGATTGCTAGTTGAAAGTTAAAGAAGAAAATCAGCATGAAGGTAAAGAAGAAGCAAAAGTTACAGGTATTGTTGCACAAGATGCTCTTATATTTTTTTTGAATAATAAAATAAAATCTTGGGTTTTAGATTCTAGTGCCTCTTTCCATGCAACCCCAAATAGAGAATTTTTCAATGATTAAGTCCATGGAGATTTTAGAATAGTTTATTTAGGGGATGATGAGCCTTGTAAAATTGTTGGCAAAAAAAAAGTGCAGCTGAAATTGTAGAATAGCAACACATGGGTGTTGAAGGATGTCATGCATGTACCCATCCTGAAGAGGAATCTGATTTCTGTAGAAAAGTTGGGGGATGAGGGTTGCACAGTAACTCTCATAGTTGAATCTTGAAAAGCTTTCAAGGGTGCACTTGTATTAGCAAGAGGTAAGAGAGTAGGTACTTTCTATCTATGTAATTGTATTACTGATTATTCTCCTTCTATTCTATCTACTTCAGATGTAGATGCAAAGTTGTGGCACTGTAGGCTTAGTCACATGAGTGAGAAGAGAATGAATGTTCTTAATTCAAAATGTAAGCTTTTAGATTTGAAAAGCATAGATCTAGATTTTTGTTAGCACTATATTTTTGAGAAACAGAAGAAAGTAAGGTTTTTCAAAACTAGGTCAACAAAGAAGAAGCACAAGTTGGAGCTTATTCACATAGATGTGTGGAGACCAACTCAGGTAGATTCTATTAGAGGATCATAGCATTATGTTTCTTTCATTGATGATGCTATAAGAAAGGTATGAATTTATTTTATAAAGAAAAAATTTGATATTTTTGACACATTTAAGAAATGGAAAGCTTTGGTTGAGAATGAAACAGGTTTGAGATTGAAGTGCCTTAGATCTGACAATGGTGGTGAGTACTGCAGCAATAAATTCAACAGTTACTATTTTATGAGTGAAATACATAGGGAAAAGATAGTTCCAAGGACACCTTAGTAAAATAGAGTTGCTGAAAGGATGAATAGAATAATAATAGAGCATGCACAGAGTATGAGGTTGCATGTTGGTTTGCCCTTATAGTTTTGGGTAGAAGCTGTAGATACTGCAGTTTACCTGATTAATAGAGGACCCTCTACTACACTAGATGGTGGAATTTCATAAGAGGTTTGGGCAAGTAAAAAGGTAGATCTTTTATTTTTTAGAGTTTTTGGTTTTAAAGCTTTTGTGCACATTAATAAAGAAAATAGAAAGAAGCTGGATGCTAAATCTATGAGGTACACTTTTATTGGTTATGGGTCTGGAGATTTCAAATTTTAGTTTTGGAATTTAGAAACTAATAAAATTATTAGAAGCCGTGATGTTGTTTTCAATGAGAAGTTGATGTATAGTGATGAGCTCAAGAAGCTGAATAATTCTGAGCAGAGCAATGGTGATTTGGATGAGGTTATGTTCCAAAACGAGCTTGTAGGTAAAAAATATCACTTACAGGAAAACACAAATACCGACATCGATTAGATAGGAACTGACGTCGGTCAGACAAGAATCAATGTCGGTCAGATAGAGACTGACATCGATCAAGTAGAAATTGACATTGATTAGGAGGAACTAACATTGGTCAGGTACAGACCCAAAAATGATCGAGATCGGTCACTGACAAAAAAGAATTTGGGCAGACAACAAGCTGTGAATGAGTCTCAAACACCCATAAGAAGGTCTGAAAGGGTAAGTAAACCTCTAATTCGATATTCCCCTTCTTTATTTTACTTGTTGCTCACTGATAGTGGAGAACCAAATTTTTTTGATGAGGCAATGCAGTTAGAATTCAGGAAACAGTTGAAGCATGGCATGAATGAAGAAATTGATTATGTGGAAGAGAATCAAACGTGGGATTTGGTAGAGTTGCCAGTCGAAAAGAAAGCACTAAAAAACAAATGGTTTTATAGGTTAAAGGAAAGAGAGAATGGAT
This sequence comes from Torreya grandis, assembly GCA_037957365.1. NCBI lineage: Eukaryota > Viridiplantae > Streptophyta > Pinopsida > Cupressales > Taxaceae > Torreya > Torreya grandis. The sequence continues at coordinate 1,497,201 of JARHVA010000241.1, read as the reverse complement.
AAATGAGAGATAAGGCCAAGTTGGTAGTAAAGAGATTTACACAGAAACCAAGTATTAATTTTGGTGAAATTTTTTCTCCTGTAGTAAAAATGACTTCTATTCAAATTGTATTGTCTTTAGTTGCTATTGAGGATTTGCATCTTGAGCAGCTTGATGTTAAGACAACATTTTTTCATAGAGATTTGGATGAAGAAATATATATGGATCAGCTAGACGGTTTTGAGGTCAAAGGTAAGGAGAAACTTGTGTGCAGGTTGAAGAAAAGCTTATATGGTCTTAAGCAAGCTCTAAGACAATGGTATTTGAGGTTTGATAGGTTTACGACAGAGCATGGCTTTAGTAGATGTCAATCTAACCATTGTGTTTATTTTAAGAGATTGAATAATGATATTTATATTATCTTGTTATTGTATGTAGATGATATGCTTGTTACAGGTTCACACATGTAAGATATTACTGAGTTTAAGGTAAAATTAGCTCACACATTTGCCATGAAAGATTTAGGAGCAGCAAAAAAAATCCTTGACATGAGTATTAAGAGAGACAGAAAAAATCATAGTTTAATTTTGTCTCAAGAGGATTATGTGAACAAGGTGTTGGAGAGGTTCAATATGCAGGATGCAAAACTGGTAAGCACACCTATGGCTGAACACTTAAGGTTGAGCAAAGAACAGTGTTCTAAATCACATGATGAGGTTGAGTACATGAGTAGAGTTCTATATGCTTCAGCAGTTGGGAGCTTGATGTATGGAATGGTATGTACTAGACCTAATATTTTCTAAGCAGTGGGAGTTGTCAGCAAGTTTATGGCCAATCTTGGAAAGGAACACTGAAAAGTAGTTCAGTGGATTCTCAGATATCTGAGAGGGATTAGCAGTAGGCATTTATGCTATGGAGGGTCAAACACTTCTCTACATGGGTATGTAGATTTAGATATGGCAGGTGACTTGGGTGGCAGGAGAAGCACCACATGATATGTGTTCACTATTGGTGGAACGACGGTTAGCTAGTTTTCAAAGTTGTAGAAAGTTGTTGCCTTGTCTACTACAGAGGCAGAATACATTGCAGTCATAGAGGTTAGCAAGAAAATGATATAGATGACATGGTTCATGAAAGAGTTGGGAAAGGAGCAAAAGAGTTGCATATTATACAGTGATAGCTTAGGTATTGGAGGTTGGTGAGTTAAAGCTTGAAAAGATCCATACGAATGAGAACCCTGTTGATATGTTAACAAAGCCGATAACAAAAGAGAAGTTAAATCTTCATTCAACCTTTGTTGGTCTTCAATATTGAACTTGAAGATGGTGAAACAAGTTAGAGGATGTTCTTGTACAAGTATAGGTGCAACTGTTTATCTTTAAGTGGGAGATTGTTGAGTTGTAGAGCTAAAAGCTTTACCAAATGAGCAAATGTAAGGTTGCTGGAGTTACACAGTCACTGACATCAGTTAGGAGTCGACTAAAAGCTACTAACATCGGTTATGAATTAGTCGATGTCGGTCATATGCAAACAGACAGGGACTGACGTCGGTCACCTATGCGTTTTAGAAGTCTATTTTTGAGGAAGAATAGATTGTTTGCATGAAAAGAGTAACTGTTAGTATTTAGTCCGCATTTCTATTTTTTGTAGGACAGATTTGAACCTTTGATTAAGAGGTGTATCTAACGGTGGAGAGTGCATAGCTCATGAATCTTAGTATTATATAATAGGGTTAGATCTTCATAGCTTGTATGATGAAAAAAAGGGTAGACAATTCAAAGATTGAATTGGTTGTAATTGTGAGAGAGAGAACTCTTGAGAGAAAGAGTTTAATACAAGTTTTCATTATTTCTTGTATCTCTTATTCTTTAGTGTTTTTGATTTCTAGTTACTTATTAATTCGGGTTTAATTCCGTATTTAGTTACTTACACAAAAGTAATCAATTACACTGTTAGATCCTAACAAGTGGTATCAAAGCTTGGTTCACTAACAAGATTCATCAGAGCGGGTTAGTGTTTGTTGATTATAGGTTCACTCTCAGGGGTTTCTGATTGAGTGAGAGTAAAGCAATGGCAAAAAAAATAAACTAAGAATAGAGAAATTCAATGGCAAAAATTATCAATTATGAAGGATGCAGATAGAAGATTATCTGTATCAAAAAGATCTGTACTTATTATTGGGTGGGGTTTCAAGCAAGCCCACAGATATGCAAGATGAAGAATGGAATGTTCTTGATATAAAGGCTCTTGGATCTATAAGGTTGAGCCTGGCATCTTCTATAATTTCTAAATTATCATAGGCAAAGACAACGGTAGAGTTAATGGATACTTTGACAAATTTATATGAAAAACCCTCAGCTTCGAATAAGGTATATTTTATGAAGCAATTATTTAATTTGCAAATGTAAGAAAATAGATCTGTATCTAGTCATCTTAATGATTTCCATGCAATAATAAATCAGTTAAATTTAGTCAAAATATTTTTTGATGATGAAATTAAGGCTCTCTTAATCTTATGCTCTTTACCTGAAAGTTGGCATAGTTTGATAATAGCAGTTAGTAATACTTCATCTGCTTCAAATATCTTAAAAGTTGATGTTGTTAGTGTAATCTTGAATGAAGAAACTCACAGAAAAAGCATATGGAAAACATCAGGTAATGCTTTAAGTATTGAAAGCAGGGGAAGGCAAAGAGAGAAGGGTAAGCAAGGGAGATCAAGGTCAAATTCAAAGATGAGAAGTAGATGCAAATCCAAAAATGGAAGAAATATAATCTGCTAGAATTATGGAAAGAAAGGACATGCAAAGAAAGATTGTTGGTTGAAAGTTAAAGAAGAAAATCAGCATGAAGGTAAAGAAAAAGTAAAAGTTACAGGTATTGTTACACAAGATGCTCTTATTTCTTCTTTGAATAATAAAATAGAATCTTGGGTTTTAGATTCTGGTGCCTCTTTCCATGCAACCTCAAATAGATAATTTTTCAATTATTATGTCCATAGAGATTTTGGAATAGTTTATTTATGAGATGATGAACCTTGTAAAATTGTTCGCAAAGGAAAAGTGCAGCTGAAATTATAGAATGGCAACACATGGGTGTTGAAGGATGTCATGCATGTACCCATCCTGAAGAGAAATTTTATTTCTGCAAGAAAGTTGGGGGATTTGGGATGCACGGTAACTCTCACAGCTGAATCTTGGAAAGTTTTCAAGTTAGCACTTGTATTAGCTAGAGGTAAGAGAGTAGGTACTCTCTATCTATGTAATTGTATTACTGATTATTCTCCTTCAAATCTATCTACTTCAGATGTAGATGCAAAGTTGTGGCACTGTAGGCTTGGTCACATGAGTGAGAAGGAAATGAATGTTCTTAAGTCAAAAGATAAGCTTTCAGATTTGAAAAGCATAGATCTAGATTTTTGTGAGCACTATATTTTTGGAAAACAGAAAAAAGTAAAGTTTTTCAAAAGTGGGTCAATAAAGAAGAAGCACAATTTGAAGCTTGTTCACATAGACATGTGGGGACCAGCTCAAGTAGCTTCTATTGGAGGATCACAGTATTATGTTTCTTTCATTGATGATGCTACAAGAAAGGTATGGATTTATTGCATAGAGAAGAAATCTGATATTTTTGACATATTTAAAAAATGAAAAGCTTTAGTTGAGAATGAAATAGGTTTGAGATTGAAATGCCTTAGATCTGACAATGGTGGTGAGTACTGCAGCAATAAATTTAACAATTACTGTTCTATGAGTGGAATACGTAGGGAAAGGATGGTTCCAAGAACACCTTAGCAAAATAGAGTTGCTAAAAGGATGAATAGAACAATAATGGAGTGTGCACAGAGTATGAGGTTGCATGCTAGTTTGCCCTTATAGTTTTGGGCAAAAGTTGTAGATACTATAGTTTACTTGATTAACAGAGGACCCTCTACTGCATTGGATAGTGGAATTCTGAAAGAGGCTTAGATAGGTAAAAAGGTAGATCTTTCATTTCTTAGAGTTTTTGGTTTTGAAGCTTTTGTGCACATTGATAAAGAAAATAGAAAGAAGCTGGATGCTAAATCTATGTGGTGCACTTTTATTGGTTATGGCTCTAGAGATTTTGGATTGCAGTTTTGAAATTTAGAAACTAATAAAATTATTAGAAGCCGTGATGTTATTTTCAATGAGAAGGTGATGTATAGTGATCACCTCAAGAAGCTAAATAATTCTGAGCAGGGCAATGGTGATTTAGACGAGGTGATGATCCAAAACGAGCTCACAAATAAAAAGCATCACTTACAGGAAAACACAGATATCGACATCGGTCAGGTAGGAATCGACATCGGTCAGATAGAAACCAGTATCGATCAGATAAAGACCGACATTGATCAAGTAGAAACTAATGTCAGTCAGGAGGAACCGACGTCGGTCAGGTACAGACCTAGAGATGACCGAGATCAATCACTGATAGAAAAAAATTTGGGCAAACAACAAGCTGTGAATGAGTCTCAAATGCCCATAAGGAGGTCTAAAAGGGTAAGTAAACCTCCAATTCGATATTCTCCTTCTTTATTCTACTTGTTGCTCACTGATAGTGGAGAACCAAAATTTTTTGATGAGGCAATGCAGGTAGAATCTAGGAAACAGTGGGAGCATGGCATGAATGAGGAAATTGATTCATTGGAAGAGAACCAAACGTGGGATTTGGTAGAGTTGCCAGCCAGAAAAAAAGTACTGAAAAACAAAATGGGTTTACAGGTTAAAGGAAGGAGAGAATGGACAAATGAGACATAAGGCCAGGTTGGTAGTAAAGGGATTTGCACAGAAACCAGGTATTGATTTTAGTGATTTTTTTTTGGTAGTAAAAATGACTTTTATTCGGACTATACTGTCTTTAGTTGCTATTGAGGATTTGCATCTTGAGCAGCTTGATGTTAAGACTATATTTTTTCATGGAGATTTGGATGAAAAAATATATATGGATCAATCGAAAGGTTTTGAGGTGAAAGGTAAGGAGAAACTTGTGTGCAGGTTGAAGAAAAGCTTATATGGTCTTAAGCAAGCTCCAAGACAATAGTATTTGAGGTTTGGCAGGTTTATGACAAAGCATGGCTTTAGTAAATGTCAATTTGACCATTGTGTTTATTTTAAGAGATTAGATAGTGGTAATTATATTTTTCTTGTTACCGTATGTAGATGATATGCTTATTGCAGGTTCACACATGCAGAATATTACTGAGCTTAAGGTAAAATTAGCTCACACATTTGCCAAGAAGGATTTAGGAGCAGCAAAGAAAATCCTTGGCATGAGTATTAAGAGAGATAAGAAAAATCATAGTTTGATTTTGTCTCAAAAGGATTATGTGAACAAGGTGTTGGAGAGGTTCAATATGCAGGATGTAAAATCGATAAGCACATCTATAGCTGGACACTTCAAATTGAGCAAAGAACAGTGTCCTAAATCACATGATGAGGTTGAGTACATGAGTAGAGTTCCATATGCTTCAGCAGTTGGGAGCTTGATGTATGTAATGGTATGTACTAGATCTGATATTTCCCAAGCAGTGGGAGTTGTCAGCAAGTTTATGGCCAATCCTGAGAAGGAACACTAAAAAGTAGTTCAGTGGATTCTCAGATATCTAAGAGGGACCAACATTAGGCATTTTTGCTATGGAGGGTCAAACACTTCTCTACATGGGTATGTAGATTTGGATGTGGCAGGTGATTTGGATGGTAGGAGAAGCACCACATGATATGTGTTCACTGTTGGTGGAACGACGGTTAGCTGGTTTTCAAAGTTACAGAAGGTTATTGGCTTGTCTACTACAGAGGCAGAATATATTGCAGTCACAGAAGCTAGCAAAGAAATGATATGGATGACACAGTGCATGAAAGAGTTGGGAAATGAGCAAAAAAATTGTAGATTGTACAGTGATAGTCAAAGTCCAATTCATTTGGCAAAGAATTCAGCTTTTCATTCAAAAACCAAACATATACATCTTAGGTACCACTTCATTAGACAGGTATTGGAGGATGGTGAGTTGAAGCTAGAAAAGATCCATACAGATGAGAACCCTGCTGATATGTTAACAAAGCCGATAACAAAGGAGAAGTTGAATCTTCATTCAACCTTTGTTGGTCTTCAAGATTGAACTTGAAGATGGTGAAACAAGCTAGAGGATGTTGATGTACAAGTACAGGTGTAGCTATTTATCTCCAAGTGGGAGATTGTTGAGTTATGGAGCTAAAAGCTTTATCAAATGAGCAAATACAAGGTTGCTGGAGTTACACAATCGCTGACATCAGTCAAGAGTCGACTGAAAGCTACCGACGGTTATGGATTGGTCGACGTCGGTCATATGCAAATAGACAGGGACTGACTCGGTCACCTGTGCGTTCTAGAAGTTTATTTTCAAGGAAGAACAATTTGTTTGCATGAAAAGAGTAACTATTAGTATTGAGTCTGCGTTTCTATTTTTGGCAGGATAGATTTGAACCTTTGATTAAGAGGTGTATCTAACGGTGGAGAGTGCATAGCTCATGAATCCTAGTATTATATAATAGGGTTAGATCTTCATAGCTTGTATCATAAAAAAAAGGGTAGACAATTCAAGGATTGAATTGGTTGTAATTGTGAGAGAGAGAAGAGATCTGTGCATCTGAGAGGTGTGGAAGAAAGAGAGATTTATTTAATTGTATTTTCTTTTGAAAGAGTTTAATATAAGATTTCATTGTTTATTGTATCTCTTATTCTTTATTGTTTCTGATTTCTAGTTACTTTTTAATTTTGGTTTAATTTCGTATTTAATTGCTTACACAAAAGTAATCAATTACGCTGTTAGATCCTAACAAGTGGTATCAGAGCTTAGATCACTAACAAGGTTCATCAGAGCGGGTTAGTGTTTGTTGATTATAGGTTCACTCTCAGGGGTTTTTGATTAAGTGGGAGTAAAGCAATGGCAGAAGAAAGTAAACTAAGAATGGAGAAATTTAATGGCAAAAATTATCAATTATGGACGATGCAGATAGAAGATTATCTATATCAAAAATCTCTGTACTTACCATTGGGTGAGGTTTCAAGCAAGCCCATAGATATGCAAGATGAAGAATAAAATGTTCTTGATAAAAAGGCTCTTGGATCTATAAGGTTGAGCCTGTCATCTTCTATGATTTCGAACTTATCATAGGCAAAGACAACGGTAGAGTTAATAGATACTTTGGCAAATTTATATGAAAAACTCTCAGCTTCGAATAAGATATATCTTATGAAGCAATTATTTAATTTGCAAATGTAGGAAGGTGGAACTGTATCTAGTCATCTTAATGATTTTCATGCAATAGTAAATCAGTTAAATTCAGTCAAAATAGTTTTTGATGATGAAATTAAGGCTCTCTTAATCTTATACTCTTTACCTGAAAGTTGGCATAGTTTGGTAATGGCAGTTAGTAATACTGCATCTGCTTCAAATATCTTGAAAGTTGATGTTGTTAGTGTAATCTTGAATGAAGAAACTCACAAGAAAAACATAGGGAAAACATCAGGTAATGCTCTAAGTATTGAAAGCAGGGAGACAAAGAGAGAAGGGCAAGCAAGAGAGATCAAGGTCAAAGTCAAAGATGAGAAGTAGATTCAAATCCAGAAATGGAAGAAATATAAGCTACTAGAATTGTGGAAGGAAAGGGCATGCAAAGAAAGATTGCTGGTTGAAAGTTAAAGAAGAAAATCAGCATGAAGGTAAAAAAGAAGCAAAAGTTACAGGTATTGTTGCACAAGATGCTCTTATATTTTCTTTGGATAATAAAATAGAATCTTGGGTTTTATATTTTGGTGCCTCTTTTCATGCAACTCTAAATAGAGAATTTTTCAATGATTATGTCTATGGAGATTTTGGAATAGTTTATTTAGGGGATGATGAGCCTTGTAAAATTGTTGGCAAAACAAAAGTGCAGCTGAAATTGCAGAATGGCAACACATGGGTGTTGAAGGATGTCATGCATGTACCTATCCTGAAGAGGAATCTAATTTCTTTAAGAAAGTTTGGGGATGAGGGTTGCATAGTAACTCTCATAGCTGAATCTTGGAAATTTTTCAAGGGTGCACTTGTATTAGCTAGAGATAAGAGAGTAGGTACTCTCTATCTATGTAATTGTATTACTGATTATTCTCCTTCTGTTCTATCTACTTCAGATGTAGATGCAAAGTTGTGGCACTGTAGGCTTGGTCACATGAGTGAGAAGGGAATGAATGTTCTTAATTCAAAAGGTAAGCTTTCAGATTTGAAAAGCATAGATCTAGATTTCTGTGAGCACTGTATTTTTGGAAAATAGAAGAAAGTAAGGTTTCTCAAAACTAGGTCAACAAAGAAGAAGCACAAGTTGGAGCTTGTTCACACAGACGTGTGGGAACCAGCTTAGGTAGCTTCTATTGAAGGATCACAATATTATGTTTCTTTCATTGATGATGCTACAAGAAAGGCATGGATTTATTGCATAAAGAAGAAATCTGATATTTTTGACACATTTAAGAAATGGAAAGCTTTGGTTGAGAATGAAACAGGTTTGAGATTGAAGTGCCTTAGATCTGACAATGGTGGTGAGTACTGCAGCAATAAATTCTATAGTTATTGTTCTATGAGTAGAATACACAAGGAAAGGTTGGTTTCAAAGACACCTCAGCAAAATGGCATTGCTAAAAAGATGAATAGAACAATAATGGAGCGTGCACAGAGTATGAGGTTGCATGCTGGTTTGCCCTTACAGTTTTGGGCAAAAGCTGTAGATACTACAGTTTACCTGATTAACAGAGGACCCTCTACTGCACTGGATGGTGTAATTCTAGAAAAGGCTTGGATAGGTAAAAAGGTAAATCTTTCATTTCTCAGAGTTTTTGGTTCTGAAGCTTTTGTGCACATTGATAAAGAAAATAGAAAGAAGCTGGATGCTAAATCTATGTGGTGCACTTTTATTGGTTATGGCTCTAGAGATTTTGGATTCCAGTTTTGGAATTTAGAAACTAACAAAATTATTAGAAGCCATGATGTTATTTTCAATGAGAAGGTGATGTACAGTGATCAGCTCAAGAAGCTGAATAATTATAAGCAGGGCAATGGTGGTTTGGATGAGGTTATGATCCAAAACAAGCTCACGAGTAAAAAACATCACTTATAAGAAAACACAGATATCAACGTCAGTCAGGTAGTAACTGATGTCGGTCAGACAGGAACTGGCATCGATTAGACAGAGACTAATGTCAGTCAGGTAGAAACTGATGTTGGTCAGGAGGAACCGATGTCGGTCAGGTACAGACCCAGAGATGATCGAGATCGGTCACTGACAGAAAGGAATTTGGGTGGACAACAAGCTGTGAATTAGTCTCAAATGCCCATAAAGAGGTCTGAAAGGGTAAGTAAACCTCCAATTTGATATTCCCCTTCTTTATTCTACTTGTTGCTCACTGATAATGGAGAACCAGAAAGTTTTGATGAGGTAATGCAGGTAGAATCTAAGAAATAGTGGGAGCATGGCATGAATGAGGAAATTGATTCCTTGGAAGAGAACCAAACATGGGATTTGGTAGAGTTGCTAGCCAAAAAGAAAGCACTAAAAAACAAATGGGTTTATAGGTTTAAGGAAGGAGAGAATGGACAAATGAGACATAAGGCCAGGTTGGTAGTAAAGGGATTTGCACAGAAACTAGGTATTGATTTTGGTGAAATTTTTTCTCCTGTAATAAAAATGACTTATATTCAGATTGTATTGTCTTTAGTTGTTATTGAAGATTTGCATCTTGAACAGCTTGATGTTAAGACAACATTTCTTCATAGAGATTTGGATGAAGAAATATATATGGATCAGCCAAAAGGTTTTGAGGTGAAAGGTAAGGAGAAACTTGTGTGCAGGTTGAAAAAAAGCTTATATGGTCTTAAGCAAGCTCCAAGATAATGGTATTTGAGGTTTGACAGGTTTATGACAGAGCATGGCTTTAGTAGATGTCAATATGACCATTGTGTTTATTTTAAGAGATTGAGATAATGGTAATTATATTATCTTGTTACTGTATGTAGATGATATGCTTTTTACAGGTTCACACATGCAGGATATTACTGAGCTTAAGGTAAAATTAGCTCACACATTTGCCATGAAGAATTTAGGAGCAGCAAAGAAAATTTTTGGCATGAGTATTAAGAGAGATAGGAAAAATCACAGTTTGATTTTGTCTCAAGAGGATTATGTGAATAAAGTGTTGGAGAGGTTCAATATGCAGGATGCAAAACTAGTAAGCACACATATGGCTGGACACTTCAAGTTGAGCAAAGAACAGTGTCCTAAATCACATGATGAGGTTGAGTACATGAGTAGAGTTCCATATGCTTCAACAGTTGGGAGCTTGATGTATGCAATGGTATGTACTAGATCTGATATTGCCCAAGCAGTGGGAGTTGTCAGCAAGTTTTATGGCCAATCCCAAAAAGGAACACTAGAAAGTAGTTCAATGGATTCTCAGATATCTGAGAGGGACCAACAGTAGGCATTTATGATATGGAGGGTCAAACACTTCTCTACATGGGTATATATATTTAGTTATGGCAGGTGACTTGGATGGCAGGAGAAGCACCACAGGATATGTGTTCACTGTTGGTGGAACAACGGTTAACTAGTTTTCAGAGTTGCAGAAGGTTGTTGCCTTGTCTACTATAGAGGCAGAATACATTGCAGTCACAGAGGCTAGCAAGGAAATGATATGGATGACATGGTTCATGGAAGAGTTTGGAAAAGACCAAAAGAATTGCAGATTGTATAGTGATAGTCAAAGTGCAATTCATTTGGCAAAAAATTCAGTCTTTCATTCAAAAACCAAACATATATAGCTTATGTACCACTTCATTAGGCAGGTATTGGAGGATGGTGAGTTGAAGTTAGAAAAGATCCATATGGATGAGAACCCTGCTGATATGTTAACAAAGCCAATAACAAAGGAGAAGTTGAATCTTCATTCAACCTTTGTTGGTCTTCAAGATTGAACTTGAAGATGGTGAAACAAGCTAGAGGATGTTGTTGTACAGGTACAAGTGTAGCTGTTTATCTCCAAGTGGGAGATTATTGAGTTGTGGAGCTAAAAGCTTTACCAGATGAGCAAATGCAAGGTTGCTAGAGTTACACAGTCGTCGACATCGGTCAGGAGTCGATCGAAAGCTGCTGATGTTGGTTATGGATCGGCCGACATCGGTCATATGCAGACAGACAGGGACCAACATCAGTCACCTGTGCATTCTAAAAGTCTATTTTTGATGAAGAACATATTATTTGCATGAAAAGAGTAACTGTTAGTATTGAGTCCGCATTTCTATTTTTGGTAGGACATATTTGAACCTTTGATTAAGAGTTGTATTTAATAGTGGAGAGTGCATAGCTCATGAATCTTAGTATTATATAATAGGGTTAGATCTTCATAGCTTGTATGATGAAAAAAAGGGTAGACAATTCAAGGATTGAATTGGTTGTAATTGTGAGAGAGAAAACTCTTGAGGGAAAGAGATCTGTACATCTGAGAGGTGTGGAAGAAAGAGAGATTTTTTCAATTGTATTTCCTTCTGGAAGAGTTTAATACAAGTTTTCATTGTTTCTTGTATCTCTTATTCTTTGCTATTTCTAATTTCTAGTTACTTATTAATTTTGGTTTAATTTCGTGTTTAGTTGCTTACACAAAAGTAATCAATTACACTGTTAGATCCTAACATAGTGAACAAATGCATTGCATTACACCTACACATGATGACACACTGCATAGTAGTAAAAAGTTAAAATCTTCTCCTACTCTCTCTCTTAATGAGCACGTGGATGATACTTATTATACTCTTACTTCTATAGATGAATTAAACTCTGATTTTGATGAACTATAGGATAATGATGATTATTGTGATTATGATGAAGAGGACATATAATCTACACCTTCTAGTTTTTCTCCTACCTCACTTATTTATCTTGTTCAAGAAAATACTAGGCCACATGTAAACACACACACACACACACACACACACACACACACACACACACACACACACACACACACACACACACAATTATTCTTATGTTCATAATTTACATTTCCTTGAGAATAAATTACCTTCTATTCAATTAACATGTGATACTTCTTTACAACTTAACAATATAAGAGATACGATTGAATCTCCCTTAACCCACCTTACTACAGTAAAAACTCTACTCAAACTAATCCAAATAAGGGTGATAGCTCATCTGTCTCTAACTAGGTCTTAGTTATCACACCTTCAAAGGTTACAAAGAGCAAATCAACCCTCAAAAAAGATTGCCAATTCAATATACCAATGGCTAAGATAAATAACAAAATTCAAAAACTAAATGAAGCCCTTGATAATGATAATACACCTTCACAAGAGATGATATCCTTGATGCATGTAATGGGTGTTTTACAACAACAAGTACATAATCTCACATTTGAAATTAAAGCATACCACTCATGGGTGGATTCTAATGCCATCTATAATAATCCCATTCCACACAAGATTTTTAATGCAACAATACCATCAAAATTACAAATACCACATTTACTAAAGTTTGATGGACATGAAGATCCATAATTGCACATATAAGCTTATAGGAAAGATATGGTACATGTTACTAGTAATTTGACTCTTTTATAGCTATTTCTTAGGACTCTAGAGGGTCTGACAATAGAGTGGTTTCATCATTCACTTCCTAGTGGTTCACTACACACATGTGATGAGTTAGAAGAGGTGTTTCTCATGCATTAAATTTAGAACAAGGGACCTTAGGTCATATATGAGAGGTTATCTTCATTACACCAAGGCTAGATAGAAACATGAATAAACACATTCTAAGATTCAAAACATGTATGCATTAGTTGATATACTAATATACCATCTAATAGATTGAGAGGTACAATACCTTTTGCTAGAGGTCTCATTCTCCCTATTCGATATAAATTGGTATATGAGACATCACAATCATTCATACATCTATGTTATATAACTATGGGATTAGAAAAAAATTAGGACTAGTGGTTACACATTCAAAGATAGATTTGGATGTAGGCCTTTCAAAGCCATAGTCATCTAACATGGAAAAGGAGCCTACTCCACTTAGAATTAAGAACTCAGTGGAATAGAAATAACCAATAAAAATACTCAATAAGAGCAAAGAGACACTTTAAAGAGAACCTCCTATGGTGATCAGAATACAAGATACACATAGAGGGGTTCTATAGTTTTCAGATAGGGATGGGCCTTATGACATCTTGCTTACACTATTAGATAGGGAGATGATAACACTTTCCACTAATAATAATCATCCACCACATAATTTGCATAGGGTACCACATAAGCCATATTGTAATTTTCATAAGATAAATAGACATTCAGATGATCATTATTATGCATTCCAAGCTCGCATTAACTAGTATGTCAATCAAGGCATTATAGCATTTACACAAGGGGCATCAATATTTTAGTCTCCACACTCTCCTAGATCACACTCTTATATGATAGAGTTATCCTAGGACATTCTTTTTAATGAGCCATTAGTTACTCATTGTATGATCCATGTGGTTTCTAGGACACATAATTATGAGAGATCATGTGTACCATAATTTTAGTAGAGATGGTAACCGGTTCATAGAAATCAAAACATAGCTTCAGTTCTTACACCAATAAGACATAGGAAACATTAACAAAGCTCAGAGCACAAATTTAGTTCAAACACCAATAAAGATATATGGAAATAACTACAAAAATCAAAACATAGCTTCAATTTGTACACTAATCAAGATATATGGAAATAACTATGAAGTTTAGAACATAACATCAGTTTAAATACCAATAAATATATATGAAAATAACTATAGAGATCAAAACACAACTCTAGTTCATACACCGATCAAGATATTTTACAAAAATCATAAAGCTCAAAGTACAATTTCATCACACCAACTAATAAATCTCTTTACTCCAGAGTCTACACATCTACCCACTAGTAATGTATCACACATAGTTCTAGTTTCATAGTCTCATACAATTACACATCATAAGTAGTATGGACATTGGTTCTCCATGCGATCCAAGTTCATATAAGGCATATGACAGTCACATTATCTACACGTAGAAATCTTCTAGAATACCTATAAAACCTATAACAATAAATAACTAATCCTAATCCACTACACATATACCTAAACATTCATAACTAGATAAAAAATAATTTACTCTACTCTAACAAGTACAATAGATCAATATCATCTTTAAATATAATTAAACCAATTAAACACATATCAACATACACAATATAGCTGAATCCAGATACCAATATACATAGTGCCAATTTAAACAATGAACATCCATATATATAACTCAAAATATAATTTAAATACAAGTATAGTCCATGAATTAATGATGTAGACATGGATACTAGGACCATCTCCCTCACTCTCACTCTAAGATACATCCAGGCTAGAATTGGAGACTCTACTCTCTCTCTCTCCATGATCTTAATTGGTGAATTTATTTACTCTCTCTATCTCATGATACATACCCAACTTAGCTATACACTCTTCATGCTCTTACTAAATATGTATGTATTCATATACTATTCAACTACTAGCCACACCTAGAGCATCAAGCATAGGCATGGTTTGCCTGTGAAACTCTGCACATGCCTCATCTCTATCCACAATTACTCATCTATATACTATTATAGATATTAAAACTCAATCAAACAAATGCACATGAATACCAACTACATTGGTGGCCCTCTCTACTAATACATCCTTCACTACATCATTAGGAATATATTGTATCAATACCTAAAGCACTGAATTGATGGTGGTCTCCCATTGCTCATCATCACCTGAACCTACACATGCCCACAAAATGTATTAGATTTATAATCACATAAAGAAGTAAAAAACTATACACAAAATATGAAAACACATTTATAATAACTTATCATCTACATCTATAAGGGGATCCACCTCTAGTACATCCTTCTCAATAATCCCAATCTCAAAAATAAAGGTGCCCATTTGTGATTTATCTACCAAGCTGTGTAGGCATCAGGCACTCCTACATCATCTACATCTACTAAATCAATCTATGGATCCCTCTTTATCAAGGGAATAGGAGTTAACTCAAAAATAGATGACCTCAGACTACTCCCTAGCCTCATAAGAGCCTGAGAACTCCTCAACCATATCACTGGTGCTAGGGGCACATCTTGAACTACATTGAATCATGTGACCTACCCATATTGAAACTGATCATACACATTGAACCAATGGCCATGCAACCAATAACTCAATTGAATATGTCTAAGATGAGTACCATCCTTAGACCATCCCTCATAGCCCTTGTAGGGCCTCTAGATAATATCCCCCACTATCAAACTATCCAACACATGTCAGCTCTGCATAGTGATCTTATTAGGCACATGATCCATCCCTATCCACATCTATGTAAATAAATACACATGAGCCCAACCATCCTGTATATGCAACATTGGCCTGCTCACTACTATGTGCTCATATGACCAACAATGTAACAGTGTTGATTCTCCAACCCCTGCATTGCACATCTCTTGCATGAAATGATATAAGTCCACATACATGTGGTCTAGCATCATTTGGCCCCATGAATACATAGTACCATGTTCATATATATTTGGCATTATCTCATGTATCCTATAGGATATTGACACCCCACTCCCATCTACAACCACAAATGAATCTATCAAAATGGTTAAGAACTTTCCCAATTATAGAACCTCAACAGTAACAATCAATGTCAATAGTATATCATTATGGCTCCCAATGTGATGGTTCCATGCTACCATAACATAGAAATACATAGAAGCTTATTGTATAACTTTATCACCTGTATCTTGTTGTAGTATATATCTATATCAAGAGATAGGTAATTATAAAATCTTATACACATCCTCTAGAGCAATGATCATCTCTATAGTTGGTAACCAAAAAGTGCATGTATCTACATCCCATCACTTGCATAATGTTGTCATCATGTGTTTATCCTAGGGCATAGGCTCCAAGAATGCCACATGTCTCAAACCCACTCTCTCAAGCACAACCATCTCATATGGGCATCAACCTACAAAAGTACAACCAAAATAAGCATTAATAATGCAAATTCAAAACCAATAGATACCAATACACATCATCAACTAGTAAAAAATAATCAACATTACAACCGTCTAGTGTTATATATAGGACAATAGTGCTAGATAGTAGTGTCATATCATGGACACTAGTGTCAAGTCCTTGATAGTAGTGCCTAAACAATGACAAGAGTGCCATTTTTACTAAAAAAGGTCATAAACAAATAGATTTTTAGTAAAAATAGTACAAAATTCATTACAAATAACAAAAAAAGGAAATAGAAGGAGCTCCTTACCAGGGTAAGCTCCTCCCCTGCCTAAATCTATGCCTCCATCTCCTCATAGTGGGTCAAAATGGCTCATCATCTCCTTCACATATTTATGTAACTTAGACAAATAATTGTTCTCAAATAAAATGCTCCAAGTAAATTGACAAACTAATCACATGACCTATTTAAGTCATACTTATCAAAATACACCTTATTAAGGTTGACCTTATGTGCCAATTTCACCAACTAATACCAATTCCTTACCAACATGATATCTTGAGAACTGTAGCCCTAATCTATAAACCATTTCTTCCATGTGGGACTTGAAATTAATGTTCCATATATTATATTGGTTAAACCAATCTCATAATCAATTTAAACTCTACAAACTAATAAAAATAATATTACCATCATCAACTCAATATGGATAAAATGTTTATCCAATTACCAATTTCAACAATCAACTATATCACAATAAATAAACTATTCAAACTTAAAATAACATCACACCTACTAATTAACAATAGTATGGTTGATCATTACCAATTTTAGTTAGACACCCTCACCACAATCTTGTATCTTTCACTAAAAGGGGGGAAATACACATAGATTTCTTCACACATACAAATATTTAGATATATAGATACACATCTCTATAAAAATATTCAAATATATAACACATAGGTCAACACAAATATTTAGATTCAGAGGTTCACACAAATACACATGTTTACTCAGATACAAATATTCATACACACAAGTCTACTCAGATACAACTATGCAGATATACATTTTTGACTTAATTATACAGGTGTACACAGATATTTAGATTCATGGGTTCACATAGATATATAGTTTTGACTCAGACATACGTGTTCACTTAAATACATAAATACATTACTCAGATACTAGGATTATGGGGCATGATGCATACCAAACATCCTTGATCTCCATTTTTAGATTATTAGGTTACACTTTGTATCATCACTAGTTTTTCACTAGTTTGGGTCATAGGACAGTCTGCAATAGTTGACCTATAGCATTCCACCAGAGCTAGTTTACATACTCAAATTCAATCTAGCTATTAGAGTGGGGGAAAGAAAGCCTTGTTATCCACACGTTTAGTTTACATACTCATATTTAGTTTAGATATCAGAGTGGTGGAAAGTGATCCTTATTTTTATGTACATTTAGTTTATAAACTCATATTCAGTCTAGATATCAAAGTGGGGGAAAGTAGGCCTTATTTATCAACACATTCAATTTACATAATTAGATTCAATCTAGATATCAGAGTGGGGGAAATTGAGCCTTGTTTCTCCACACATTTAGTTTACATACTCATATTCAGTCCAAATATCAAAGTGGGAGAAAGCGAGCCTTGTTTCTCCACACATTCAATTTAAATACTCAAATTCAATCTAGATATCAAAGTGGGGGAAAGTGAGCCTTGTTTCTCCACACATTCAACTTAGATACTTAGATTCAATCCAAATATTAGAGTAGGGGCAAGTGAACCTTGTTTATCCATATATTCAATTTACATACTCAAATTTAATCTAGATATCAAAGTGGGGGAAAGTGAGCCTTGTTTCTTCACACATTTATTGCACCATTTAGATTTAATAAAAAGAACATCTACACATATATTTCCTCTTCACATATTACACTCTAGCTCTTATCTAATTTTCTAGCCAAGAAGTGGGCTAGGTCCATAACACATTTATATAGGTAAGTACAGGTATGTGTTCCTTTATTTTTTTACTCTAGTAATTTCATTTTAGTGCATTAACAGAATAAAAGAAGGGAAAATGTAAACACCCTAATTTGGTCAAGTAACCATAAGTGCTATGTAATTTTTTATTCTTTCACATGAAGGTCTTAGTGATGAATATAGTCCTGGTTTGCATAGTCATTTTGAGTCTTTTGATCTTTCTTATGTCTTATTTTCCTTATGTGCATCACCCCCAATAGTCATGAGTCTCTTTTTCCCAATCACAGGAGCCTGTATCTTGTATTTCTTGGTTTTATCTCTAATTTAAGCCTTAGGACATTAGTGCCACTTTAAGGACAATAGCACCACATGGTGCTAGTGTCTAATTTTGGCTCTAGCATCTGATGGGAATTTTCTCCCTTGTTTGAGTCCTTACCCTTTCGTGAACCTTATCTTATGTTTTTAATCCCTTTTTTGTGACTTTCTACCCAATGAACAAGGTATTATATTCAAATCAAAGTTCCTTATATATAAAGAGACTCATAAGGCATTCTACATTTAGTACTTACTATCTTGGCACATAATTACATGAAATCAATCAATACTCTCCATACTACTCAATCATTACATCTATACATTGTATGCTTGATCAAATAAGGTCCTAATAAAAAATAATTCTAACATATCATGTAAGTTAATGGTTCATGTTCCCTAAGGGGGAAATACATGCAATCTGAGACCCCTAGTATTAGGGTTAATGTAGGCAATGACCAAGATAACATGGGTTCTTCTACGCATAATTTTAACATCCCACAACCCAATTTTTCCCTTCCTTTTTGAATTTAATATAGTTATTGTTTCATGTTTACAAGTATTAATTAGGGGTTTGGAAGTGATTTAGCTAAAATAGTGACATGAGTGTTGAGCATAGTCATTGATGTCTTAGATTGTTAATGATGTCAAAGAGAGCATGTGGTACTAATGCATTAATGAAAAAGTGATCAAATGGATAGCTTGGATAGATATGGCACTTTTGTATGTCTTTAAGGACAAAGAAGAGGTTTTGATGCATTTATATATATCTTGACAAAGCTCTAGTTTGTTTTGTGAGCATTTGGAAAGAAGAACATGCATATTCTAGCTTAAGAGAAGCCAAACCATCACTGCACATCATGCAAAAATATATGAGTCAGTATGCTTATGCATTTAATTTAGGTACAAATGAAGTCAATGATGGTCAAAGGTTTACATGGATATGTTTTTTATAGTGCCAAGAAGCTACCCTAAGAATTTATAATCTTGAAGTGATTTTTAGCTCAAGTTATAAAGCTTCAAATTTGCTCTAACAGAATGTGATGGGCCAGAGACTGTCAAGTTTAATCACATTGAAGTCTAAGGTCATTGGTCCATAAGATCCAATGATGATCACTTAATCGTATATATTAATATCAATGGTGCATATTAAGTCAACATGTCAAAGGTTGCATGCATTGGTGATAAGTGTCAAAATCTCACTAATTTGAATAAAGATCAATAGTGAGCAGTGGTTCATACTTATGAAGATCAATGATATATGATAAGTCAAAGAGTGAACAAATCACATGGGATTACGAAGTGGTACAAGCACATAGATTGACATCAAAGTGTTTAGAAGGCACATGATGGTGCCAAATGTCATAATCATGGGAGTTCTGATCAATATCTAACGATGAGCATTGCAAGATAAAGACCTAGCTGATCTGAGGAGATTAATGGAGCACATTTGTTACAATTTTTTAATAAGTAATAATATGATGATAAGTGCTTGATGTTAAATATTAATCAAAGGTAAAGACTGAGCTACTTTTAAGGAGATTGATGGTACATATTTGGTAAAAATTTATAAGGAGCATGAGATGAGATCAAACTGACATATGTTTAGCATAGTTAAAGATCAAGCTACTTTATAGGGCGATAAATGATCAAGATATGAGATGGAAAAATATGTAGACAAAGTGTTTGATGTTTAACAGTGACTGTTGGAATTTGAATATTCAAATTAATGAAAGAAAACTAGTGTTTAGTTTTTGAGTTATATCTTTTGATCCAAGATGAATTTATTGATGTAGTAAAAGAAAAGTTATAGAACACTTCAAGGCATATCCTTTGAACCTTTTTAGAAGGTTTGAATATTTTTATAGTTACATAAATTGAGCTCTAAATTTGACTATGTGTTTGATCATGGTCTGTTAGTGACCTGAGAAGGATATTTTGAGTTGTTCTATTGGTATTTGGGTGTCTCAACGGGACTTAGATTTTGAAGAATGTTGTCGACACTCTGAAGATGATGTATATGGAATTTGGAGGTTTGAACCATTCATATTCAGTATGAACAAATTCTTAGAAGTTGATTGTTTGTTTGTTCATGGTATTCTTGTGTACAAGGCTAATGTTTGAGTAGATTGAGCATATGTAGAGGAGTGTTTTAATGTCTTTGATCATTTGAGGATGTCAAAGGGGTCATATGGAGTGGAAATATGATTTTATAATAATTCCTTTGTTTCTAAATTCTTGATGGAGTGCTAAATGGGTGAATACATTTGCATGAGACCTATAAGGGATACTAAGGCCTAATTGAAAGGTGTAACTACTTAAGGGTGACCCATGGATTCTATGGCTGACCTACGAGAATGGTATTGAGCTATGTCTTCATATGATAAAAGCCTTAAGAGTTAAGGAGGGTATAAATGCCAACTAAGAAGATAATAATCATGAAATCTCTATAAAAGGTGAAATCAAATGTGGTCATTTCTAGACTTATGAGTAGGAGCTCTAAGTGGAGCAAGAGTATAGAGTTGAGAGGCAAAGGAGAGTAAGGATGACTAGTGGATGGATTGAAGAACATAACAGGTTGATGACTATGTGTATGACTTATAGGTCATATTTATGATGTTAGAAATAGTGCTCCTGTAGGTTTTAAGACTTTTGAAAGAGAGGTATATGTTAAAGTTGTAGAGTGAAGGAAAGAAGAAAGAGTGTGTGCCCAATGGATGGGTTATAAAGAGGAGCATGTTGATGACTGTGTATATAAATTGTAGTTCATATTTCTAATGTTAAGGATAGCGCTCTTGTAGGTTTTAAGATTGGGGTGCTCTTATAGGTGTTAAGATTGGGGTGAGAAGTGAATAGAAGAAGGATTTGTAGGTCTGAGTGAGTATATGAGGGCAATTTGAGTGAAGAGGAAGAGAGATTATGGTATTCCTATGAGAGAGGCTTGTATGAGATAGAGAGTGTGTTTTATAGAGGTTAGAAAATTAGAGTTCTATAATTAGGTGTTGAAGACATTATTTCAAAGGTGGAGATGTTCATATCATAGGTGTTGGGGGGGTGATCAACATCTAGGTGAGAAGGACTTGACCATCCTAGGGGTAGGTGCTCCTTGTGGAACAATTGTTTCACTAAATTTTGTTCAAAAGGACTTGAACATCCTAGGGGTAGGTGTTCCTTGTGGAATAGGTGTTTCACTAAATTGTGGTTAGAAGGACTTGACTATCTTAGGGGTAGGTTCTCCTTGTGGAATGGGTGTTCCACTAAAGTTTCATGTTTTTAGTACCTTATAGGACAAGTAGTCAATGTGTTTGTAGGCTTGAGAGTGGGTTTTATTCTCTAAGAGGGTTTCTCACATAGATATTGTGTTGTATGTGTGATCTTACATTATCTATTATTCATTATTATGAATGACTTGTCTATTATATGAATGCTTGTGGTAATTATTTAAGGGTTTGAAAGGATTAGAATTAAATGTGGAATATATACCTTCATTGATTTACCCCGCCTCTCAGTGGTTTCTACTTCTAACAATTGGTATCAGAGCTAGTTTTTTAGAGCAAGATTAATAGCTTGAAGGAGATCCTAAGTAGCACAAGATGGATAAGCAGTTGAAGAAAGAGAATCAACAATGGAAGTTTTTGATCAAGGTACTTGAAGAAAAAATATGTACATTGAAAAAAGATGCTAAAAAGGATGTGAATGTTATCAATGATCTCAAGGTTCAGCTAGAAGATGCCAAGACAAGTTTGAGTTCAAAAGAGGAAAGTTGTTTAAACTAAAAGGACATCATGTATGATGAATAATTGTTATATGATAGCAAGAAAGAAGAATTGGATCTAGGAGCTGAGCTCATAAAGATGAATCACAACATGAGGTATGTGATCAAAGGTCTTGAAGCATAAGTCAGTTCTCTTCAAGGAACTTTTTTAGGACATACCAAGAGAGATGAGAAGAAGTATCAAGAGGTGATCAAGTATATTAAAGAGAAAACATGTATATTAAAGGATGACATGGCTAAAGAAGCTAATGAGGATAAGGAGGTCATCAAAGATATCGGAAGTCAATTAGAGGTTTCAAATGGTAGCCTAAAATCAAGAGAAGAAGAGTGCAAATATCTTAAGACTCAATTAGAAGAACACAATACCATGGTGAGTTCAAAGCAAGGTGAGCATGATGAGTTGAAGACTAATCTTGATTCCTTGAGAGTACAACATGAATAACTCATAGACAAGTTGGACAAGCTAGAAAAGGAACATGGAAATCTTGAGCAAGGTAAGAAGAATGCAAGCTTTGAAAGTAATGCAATAAGGTATATTAGACAACCAAATGCTTCAAGGTATGCTTGTTTATTCCATGATCATTGTTATACATGTAATAAGTATGGTCATAAAGTTAAAGACTCTAGAAGGAATTTAGTCAAGTATGAACATTCATGGAGCTTTGATAAAAGGAGTTTTTTCCAAAGATTGATCATAGTTCAAATCTATCGAAAGGTACAAATGATTTTATTTGTTTTTGTTGTCATAAGAGAGGTCACATTACTAGATTTTTCAAGAAAAGGCCTACAAGACAAAATAGGTTTAATCGAGCTCCTAAAGTGAAATAAAAAAGGCAAGTTAACTCATGGAAACCAAAGGTCTAAGTAATCTATTTGATATGGTGGAGAATGATACAAAAGTTGGAGAGTGCCAAGATTTCTCATTATCTACTCATGTTGTGAATGAAGAGAACAAGATCAAGGAGAAGACCAAGGTTCTGGTTGAGGTAGTTCTAAGTTGTGTTTGGATTCTAATGAACAAACTATTGTGTGTAAGTTTCAACCTTGGTTCTTGTGTTGTCAAGGTCTGAAGGTGATTTTATGCAATGCAAAGAAGATACTTCGGTGATCAAGGTATGTCTAGATTCCATAGTTCCTCCAAATATTGTATATCCTATCATAGAAGAGAAAGTGAGTGATGTAGAAAAGGAAAAATTTGTCAAAGTTTGAACTAAGAAGAAGGAGAACAAGAGCAAGAAGTCTTATAGCTATAAAAGGATTCTAGTGGTTACTGAGGAGATGTGGGCCACTCCTAGAGTCACTTTATTTTAGAGCATTATGGTGTAGAGGAGGTCTCTATTTATGATTCTTAATAGAATATTTTCAATGAAGAACAAGTGTTTCTATGATGTTCTTCAAAAGGTCTTAGAAGGAAAGAGATAAGTGTTTTTAGTTGAAGTGGTGTGTCAAGATGGGAGAAGTGTTTTGATGAGGTCAAAGTGATGTCATAAGGTGTTTTTGCTATGTATGCAGTGTCGATAGGATCAAAATGGGTGTTTGTAGGTGGCATAATGAGATTGATGGAATGCCAAGAATATTTTGGTGCTCAAAAAGGTCGATGCACTTCTTTATGATGTGTTCTAAGTGGGTTTGTGGTCTAAAGGTATGTTGAAGTCAAATTAGAAAATTTTGAGTGCTCTCAATTTTCTTAGTTTTAGCTTAAGGGTAAGCAGGCCTAAAATGGGTTATAGGATATATGGGTTCCCAAAAGTATGGAGGCTAAAATCTTGGTCTAGAAGTGTGTGATGGTTGTCTCCAAGTGTGTAAGAAGTTTCAGAGTTAGGCGTTGACTAGAAGGAGATTTGTTAACCTTGTTTGTTTTGAGATTCTAGAGTTTTGGGCTATGCTAGAAAAGTGGTTTGAATTATGAGTTAAGGTTTGAGGATTCTTAATAGGTTGAATGGTCCAAATGGGTTGTCAAATCATGTTTCATATAGATTTGAAGGATTGTGTTTTTCAAATTATTCAAGTTTTTGTCAAAATGGAGGCCTAATTGGCTAGTAGGTTCATGAAAGAAATATGTTACAAAAGATGAGATAGGTGATTCAAATTGGTGTGCTTGAGGGGTATATGAGAGTGCTCCAAATATGAAGTTTTAGGTCTTGATGTTATGTCTACTAAAAGTTGTGGGCTCTGCAAGTTCCAGGTAGGGCTACAAGGAGTTTAGACAGGTCTAATATGAAGAAGAGTGATTTTTTATCAATTTATCCAAAGGAGCATGGTATGCATGTTTAAATGTAATTTATATGGTTGATTTATAACATCTTTCCTATTTATTGTGTGTCTTTAATATCTATTGGTATTCTTGGAGGTGGCTTGTAAGTGAGAGTATGAAAGCAAAATGGTGTTATTTGAAGACCCAAAGTAGTTTAGTGTTCTGAGTTTGATATTTTCATGTTGTTGAGGCCATGAAGGTGTTATCAGAAGTTCTATAGGTGAGATTTGGTTATGAAGATCAAGGGGGAGTCTTTAAGGTTGGCATAAAGAGGATCATGGAGTTAGGGGGAACTAACTCAGATGGCTTGAGAAGTTTGCATGGTCAAAGTGGGGGATAAATTATTTAGCTTGTCAGGTCCAAGGATCAAGAAGTCTTAGAGTAGAGGAGCTTATTGTAGGTTTAGTGGCATAAATTTCTATTGGTTGTCCTTGAGGTGGCTTGAGAAAGAAGGCTAGTAAGCCTGTGTGGTGGTTCTTCATGGTGTGTGGATCTATGAATATGCTCAAGAGGTGTAATGGATTAAAGATCTTAGGGGTAGTCCCTCTCATATGTTTCTTGGTGAGTTCCATAATATTTCATTTCTTTTTTGTGTTATTTCTTCATTGGTATTAGTGCATAATAAAAGAAGAGTGTGGTCATGGATCATGTTTGAGAAGTTCAAGGTAAGAAGTGGTATGGTGTTAGGGGGAGTTTGAATCTTCTCTTAGAGGTGGTCCTTTCCTGTTGTTGGTTTTGAAATCCTTTTCAAGTCCTCAGGATCAAAATATAATCCCTTTGTCATTAATTTCAAAGGGGGAGAAATATCATAATAATGTTTGATGACGATGTTCAAATATTAAGAAGACATTATGAGGGTGTTTTGCCATCAATGACAAAGGAAGAGATTGTTGAGCATGATCATTGATGTCTTAGATTGTCATTTATTTCAAAGAGAGCATGTGGTACTAATGCATTGATGAAAAAGTGATCATATGGATAGCTTGAAGAGATATGAAACTTGTGCAAGTCTTTAAGGACAAAGAAGAGGTTGTGAGACATCCATAGATACCTTGAAAAAGATCTAGTTTATTTTGTGAGCATTTGGAAAGAAGAACATGCATATTTTAGCTTAAGAGAAGCCAAAACATCACTGCGCATCATGTAGATATGTATTAACCATTATGTTTGTGCATTTTATTTAGGTACAAAGAAAGTCAAGAATGATCAAAGGTTTACAAGGATATATTGTATATAGTGCCAAGAAGCCACCCTAAGAATTTGGAGTCTTGAAGTGATTTCTAGCTCAAGTTATAAAGCTTCAAAGTTTCTCTAATAGACTATGATGGGCTAGAGACTTTCAAGTTTGATCTTTTTCAAGTCTGAGGTCATTGTTATAGAAGATCCAATGGTGAGTTCTTAATCGTATATATTGAGATCAATGGTGCATATGAAGTCAACATGTCAAAGGTTGCATGCATTGGTGATAAGTGCCAAAAGCTTGTTAATCTGACAGAATATCAATGGTGTGGGACAAGTCAAAGAGTTAACAAAGCATGTGGGACTGCCAAGTGGCACAAGTGCATGGACTGACAACAAAGTGTTCAGAAGGCAAGTGAGGGTTCTAAGTATTGTAATCGTGGGAGTTCTGATCAAGATCTAATGATGAGAATTGAAAGATAAATATTTGGACGATCCAAGGATATAGATAGAGAGATTTTTTTCCAAATTATCAAGAAGCAACAAGATTATGACAAGTGCTCAATGTTTAATAGTAAGTAAAGGTAAAAATTGAGCTACTTCTGAGGAGCACTGATGAGGTAAAATTGATAGATGTTTAGCATAGTTAAAGATCAGGCTAATTTCAAGGGAGATCAATAATGTATATTCATTCAAGATATGAGAGGGCACAATTGTTTCCAAAGTGTTTGATGTTTAACAGTGATCGTTGGAATTTGAATATTCAAATTAACAAAGGAAAACAAGTACTTAGTTTTTGAGCTATATCTTTTGATCTAAGATGAATTTATTGATACAATAAAAAGAAAAGTTGTAGATGAATTCAAGGTGCATCAAGTGAACTTAATTCAAAGGTCTGATTTTTATATAGTTATAGATATTGAACTCTAAATTTTAGTATGTGTTTGACCATGGTCTGTAAGTTATTTGAGAAGGATATTTTGAGTTGTTCTATTGGTATTTAAAAATCTCAAGGGGACTTGGCTATTTGAGAGTGTTTGACTCTTTGAGGATGATTTCTATGTAATTTGGAGGTTAAATCAATCCATATTTAGTATGAACAATTGTTTATAAGTTGATTTCATGTTTGTTCATGGTATTTTTGTGTACAAGGCTAATGTTTGAGTAAATTGAGCATACGTATAGGAGTGTTGTGATGTATGTGATCATTTGAGTATGTATAATGGGTTATTTGGAGTGGATATATGCTTTTGGAGGTGGTCCATTTTTTCTAAATTGATTTATGGAGTGCTAAATGGGTGAGTCGATCTGTATGAAACTTATAAGGGCTCCTAATTAAAAGATGTAGCTACTTAAGGATGACCCATGGATGCTATGGTTGACATATGAGAATGTTATCGAGCTATGTATTAATATGATATAAGCCTTAAGGGTTAAGGAAAGCCTAAAGGCTGACTAAGAAGATAATAATCATGAAGGATGTATAAAAGATGAAATCGAATGTAGTGATTTCTAGACTTATCAGTAGGGGCTCTAAGTGGAGTACGAGTATAGATTTGAGAGGCAAAGGAGAGAAAGGGTACATAGTGTATGGATTGAACAAAAAAGTATGTTGTTGACTATGTGTATTACCTATAGGTCATATTTTTGATGTCAAAAATAGTGCTCTTGCAATTTTGAAGACTTGTGAAAGAGAGGCATGTTTGAGAGTTGTGGAGTGAAGGAAAGAAGAAAGAGTGTGTGACCATGGGTTATAGAGAAGAGAAAATTGATGATTATGTGTATGACCTAGAGGTCATATTTATGATGTTAAGGACATTGCTCTTGCAGGTTTTAAGATTGGGGTGAGAAGCAAATATAATAAGAATTTGCAAGTCTAAGTGAATATATGAGGGGAGTTTGATTGAAGAGGAAGAGAGATTATGTCATGCCTATGAGAGAGGCTTGTATGAGATAGAGACTGTGTGTTTTAGATGTTGGAAAATTAGAGGTCAGTCATGAGGTGTTTAATAAATTAGTTTAAAGGTGGAGATGTTCATATAATAGGTGTTGGGAGGGTGCTCATCATCTAGATCAAAAGGACTTGACCATCCTAGGGGTAGGTGATCTTTTTGGATCATGTGTTTCACTAAATTTTGTTCAAAAGTAGTTGACCATCCTAGGGTTAGGTTCTCCTTTTGGAATAGATGTTTCACTAAAATCTGGTTAGAAGGACTTGACCATCCTATGGGTAGGTGCTCCTTGTGGAATGGGTGTTCTACTAAAGTCTCATGTTTGTAATACCTTATAAGACAAGTAGACCATGTGTTTGTAGGCTTGAGAGTGGTTTTATTCCCCAAGAGGGTTTACCATATCGATCTTGTGTTGTATGTGTGATCTTGCATTATCTATTGTTCATTGTGTTGAATGACTTGTATATAATATGAATGCTTGTGGTAATATTTAAGGGTTTTAAAGGATTGGAATTAAATGTGGATTATATACCTTCATGATTCACCACCACCCCTCTTAGTGGTTTGTACCTCTAACAATAGGTATGTCCCTACATACACAAAACCACCTAAAAGACCTCAAGAACCTCTCGTAGCTTCCCTAAAAGTTTTAGATAATTCCTATAGGAGGGACATTAGTGCCATAATTAGACACTAGCACCACATGGTACTGCTATCCTAATATTGACACTACTATCCAAGACTAGATTTTAATAAATATTCAAGACAAAAGGTATCTTCCTATTTCTCCATTTTTTTTTATTTCCCTGATTTACATAAAATTTTGTTTATTTCTAGATAAGTACATTTTCTCTTCTCACTTTCTATTTTGGGAAAGTTCAATTAAATCAATCATTTCTATCTTTCTTTTCATATTAGCAACATACTTAACCCTTTAACAACACATGATTTACATTATGTTAAGTCCTAAAAGGATAAAAAAATTAGCCACACTAAAATATAGAAGATAAAAGACATACTCAAAACTGTATTGGCCAAGATGATATAGTATAGGGAAGGTAAGCATGAAATAGACTATATCGATCATGCCAATACAATAGGACATAAGGAAGCTAACTAGTCTAGACATAAATTAGACAAATAATTAAGATGGTAAGAGATTAAAAGGACATCACACTAATAGTAATGAAGGTATGACAAAATAGTATCAAAACATCTCTCAAAAATTACCATGAGTCGATCCCATCCGATTCCTAGTACACCTTTCAAGCCGTGCACTTAGGAATATTGATGTGTTGATGCACCTCTATAGGAAAAGATTCCAATAATATGATAAAGTTAAAAATATTAGGTTTATACACCATAATCCATATCATGCACTTTTAATACATAGCCTTATTCATTTATTTTTCATTGATGGTTACCATATATAAAGGGAAATGCAACTGATCTATTAATCAATCTTAGCTCAGGGAAGATAAATCCTACTTACACTTCTGATTGTTGATATATTAGATATTCAGGGTCATGACAAAAATAGATCTTTTGGACCTAACCAAGGTATATCTTACCACAATAACATCACTAGAGAGGGTTTTAAAGCCTCTAGTCAAGAAACACCATTGAATAACCCTAGCTATGTCATATGTTTTCATATTCACAAAGTAAATAAAAATTAAAGTAAAAATATAATCTAGTATTCATCAAAGTTTGTGGCACAAAGTGGGGGTAATAAACATAAAAAATAAACATGCATAGAAGATCTATACTCAAGTCAATGTATAGGAAATCCTAATGCATGGGAAACAAGTACAAATACTAATATATCTAAGAAGGATAATATGGATCTACATACAACAATAGACAAGCACAGTAAAATAAACTCAAATATATTTCATACTCTATATATTCAAATAATTATGAAATATGTTTGGGATATGTTTTATTCAAACTTGAGAGATATTCATACAAGAATGATCTACATAATAAGAGTCTATCATCATATAGAAATCCCATAAATTTCTCTATCATGCCAAATCAATTACCCAAACTATCTTACTAGATTCCTAGAATCACTAACATGATTATCTATGTGATTTGTTTGAACAACTCACTTACATATTATTTTATAAAACATACTAGCCAACCTAATAATAATGTGAGCACTAAGTATGATTTCCTAACATTCCCCCCATTAGTGCAAACATGGGGAGAATTTTATCTTGTACTAAAACTCTCACCAAAATTGAATGATGGTTTTTCACTAGCTGACCACCAACCTACAAATATTAGATGGTTTTACACTCATTTTACCAATAACCTAAAAACAACAAATGGTTTTGCACTCAGTTTACCTCCAAATTACATACAAAAGATGGTTTTACATGTGGTTAACCAACAACCAAGAACACATGACGTTACAACCCTATTTTAGTCCTCATCACTACCTTAACTTAAGGGATTACATAAGAAATATTTCTTACTTATTACAATACTTGAACACACACTGCTGAAATCAAACACACAATGCACAACTAAAACAAAATTTGCCACTAAATCAAAAAGTGGCCTCATCACTAGTGGTTAACGAGAGGCTTAGAAAGCCTCCAACCTCCATTTTTTTATCCTCCATTGGGTGATGCTCACTTAGTACATATATTCCATAGAATTATAACCACTATGAATTTTTGTCAATTTTTCATTTGGTTCTTCCTTGATAGATGATTATTTTTCATTGACCAAATTTGCTTCATTTGTTTTAATCTTTCCCTTGATCATATCATTAGCTCAATTTTTATTAAACCATGATGTGTGCCTTTTTTATTGCAATAGAAACATTCAACTTCATCTTTGTTTTTGTTAAATTTTTTATGATTCTTTGAGTACATTACTGTTTCTAACTCTAAATCTTCTGAAATCTTTTTTTTTCTACTAAGAGAGATGAGATCACGTCTTCTAGGGACTATGATGGAATTTGACCAAGAGTGAATACAACATCACTATATTTATAAAATAAATTGTTTAACAAAATGGCCTTAGCATCCTCATCATCAACTGGAGCCTTTATTTATGCTAACTACCTCATAAGAGATTTGAGTTCATTTATATAACTAGACATTGTGCTTCCTTAATTCATTTTAAATTTGAATAAGCATAAAATTAAATAAAATTTAGCATTAATTGCTTTAGACCCAAACAATTTATTCAAATTATCCTAAATTTTAATAGATGATTTTTCTAAATCTACATAGTGTAGTTCAGAATCTGAAAGTGCAAGACCAATAATAGCTTTGACCTTATCATCTCTACTATTCCATTCCAATAATTTATTTGCATCTATTGGCTATGTTTCTTTCCCACTGACTATTCCCCATAAGTTTTTGTTCATTAGTTACATTTGAAATTTAACTTTTCATGTGTGAAAGTTAAAACTAGTAAACTTTTCAAGTGAAATATCCATTTGTAAAATGACCAAGACAATAACAATGGACGTCAGTTACCCCAAAAATGTGTCTATTACAAAATTTGATTAACTTGATTAAGACACACAAAAAATGAGATTTTGACACTTTTTGAAATTTTTATAATATAAATCATATGACTATTAAAAAATCTATGACACAAATCATACTATACTTAAAATGACACTTATAAGATCTAATCAATTACAATGACTTTTGTAATATTAACCACCCTTGCTAGACTCAACCTTATAAATGACATGACCTATTTAAGATATCATATGCCATACACATGGACTTAAAAAAAAACTAGAATTTAAAATGCATGACACTTGTTTTCACTTGACATTGACATAGAAATTTAAATAAACAAGACTTACGGCTAACTAAAGTTTTAACAGGGATTCAAACTATAGGACAATAAATGATCCATTACATGCATGTGGATGCCAAAATAGGAGATGAAATCCATATCCTAGAGATAAATAGCTAGATTTATAGAAATATGGATGCCATAAAACTGCTATAATCTAGTAAAAGTTGATGGTAAATAGTTGCACACTTTGGGAAGTGTAAAAGTTGATGGTGATCAAATTTGAATCAAAATATCCGCAGTTTAAATATAAATGGCCTACACTAAACTTCACAAGGCTAAGACAATAGAAAAATCACAGTCATTAAGCCAAAATGTTGGCTTATTGAGGCTCAAGCTCTTGATATTATTATGAGAGAATGCTTCATAAAAGATCAATTTTTGGACTGTTTATTGACTTTGATTTAGAAGAAAGTTCAATGATCATGGCCGTTATTTCCAATGATTCTTCAAAGTTAGGTTCATTCACTTCTTCAACCAAAGTAAGTGTATAATCTATAATGATTAGAAAATTTTATTGTTTTGATATAGGATCCTATATCAGACACACATTATAGATTCATAATGCACCACCAACCAATCTGACAGGTGTATATGAATAATTAGATTTGACTACAAATCTTAACAACTTTAAATATTACTAAATTTTTCACATATAAGCATACAAAACCTTCTATAGACTCTCATGGTAGAATTGGTATGGCTCTGATACTAGATAAGAAGGATAATCTAGATCTACATACAACTAAAGGAAAACACAGTAAAATAAACTCAAATATATTTCATACTCTATATTCAAATCATTATAAAATATGTGCAAGATATTTTTTATTCAAACTTCAGAGATATTTATACAAGAATGATCTCCTACATAATAGGAGTTTATCATCATCTAGAAATCCCATAATCTCTCTATCATGCCAATATACTTACCCATAATATCTTACTAGCTTCCTAGAATCACTAACATGATTATTTGCATGAGTTGTGTGAATATCTCACTTACATATTATTTTATAAAACATACTACCCAACCTAATAATAATGTGAGCACTAAGTATGGTTTCCTAACACTATCTACTTTTACAAAGGAGAAACAAAGTTATGAATTCTTACCTTTGAAGACAAACCTATTGAGCTTCATTCTCTATCTTGGCCAAGATGCTTTGCAAGAGTTTTTTGTGGTATTTAAGGATAATTTATCTCTAGGATACACAACTTATTTATCAATCTAAAAGACTTCTTCATAAGACAAGATATGTATGTCCAAAAAAAGTATTAAAACCCTAAGTGTTACTCCTCTAGTATAATGGTGGATAAGAAGATGCATAATATACATTCTTCTTCTTTTCTATTCCTCATAACTAATAGAAATAGATGTGAATATATAATTGGATCTGACCCTAAACCTTTCAAAAAATTTGGCCAATAGGGCCATCCCAATTGACTCTATATCATTAATTGATAAAAATAAGTTAGGTATCGATCTAGGTTAGCCAAGACCAACCTAGACCCATAACTTGATTTTAACAATTTGAATACAAGGTCAACCCAGGTTGAAAGTGTAATGTAAACTATCAAAAGATATTTTAGGCTTAGGTAGGTGCTAGGGAATGTGGTGAAATGATTGTAGGAGTGTGCAAGAGAGGAGTCAAGGCTTAGGGAAGTACATAGGAGAAGGTTGTGTAGATAGTAGGTGGTAGTATAAGGGACAATAATTATGTGAAGCACTAATGGTCCACCACTCATTTCCCGATTCACCCTTTGAACTGTGTACTTAGAGAGATTGAGACTCAAAAATTTCTTGCAAGAGAGAAAGCATCAGTAATGGATATAGATTGAAAATACTATATGTATACATATGCCCCACTCAAATCTCATCATGTGTCACATAGATGCAATAGGGGATGGTGCTTTGAGAAAAGAACATAACACCACACAATGCTAAAGATTAATAAATTGAAGTAAGGAAAAAAATAAGATAAATGAAAGGATAGAATTGAAAAATGCATACCTTTATTTACCTTAGTGTTGTAGATAATAAATGGATTGAAAGAAATGTGAATTTGTCCAATGTAGGGAACATTAGGCAAACTTTTGGAAATTAGTGAAAAAGAGTGAAAAATCATTTAAAAAAAAATATACATGTAATATGTGAAAAGATTCTTTATAATGTCAGATTTACAGAACATCTTATGGTTCAAAAGAGAGCCATTAGAAACAAACATATGATAAAAAAAATAGAATCTAATTGTAAATATTTGAGAGGTAAATAATTTTGAATAGTAAATATAAATAAGGTGAAAAAACAATTCATTTGTTATTTTTACTATTATGAGAAAACATTACTTTGAGAGACCCAATTCAATATTAGAGAGTAACCATGGTGAGGAGATGATAGCTGAGATGGGGAGGATGCCTAGCAGTTACAACGAGTACAACATAGGTAAGAAAATAAGAATTTCAAACTTTTTGAGTAATTTTATTTTAAATTGATCTAAATATGAAAAAATGAATGTTATGCAACATCTAGACACTGAAAATGACCTTAGGAAAATTTTTAGGTAAACTAAGGGCATAACAAGGTACTGGGTAGGAAAATATTAGACCAATAAATACCAAAGACATTTATGCTAAATGGTTAAAAACTCACCGTAAATAAAGAACAAAGTCAGCCTAGTCAATTGAGTTCATAAGGTGAGAAGAGAATAGGGGGTAGACTGCATAGTAGTGGGTTGACATAATATTGCTAAAGGTGTTTGATTGCATAACATTAGGCTGAAATAGTCTGGAATGAGAAGATAGCTGACATAGTGCCCTATAAGTGACGTAATTGGTAAAATGTGGTTGATACAATTTACTAAAGGGGGCCGATTGTGTACCATAGGGATAATGTAGTATGCTCGAGCTAGGAAAGGGCTGATTTAGTATCAATAGGACAATATAGTCTAAAAAACATTGAATATATACCAAAGGACCAATGGTGTATAATAAGATGGTAATAGATCCAATTTAGTATCAAATGGGCCGATTGTGTAAAAAAAAAGAAAACATAAGAAGCTAAATCAAACCAACTAATGAAGCAATTAATTTATAATTTTTTTAGAATGTATTTTAATTATTATGACATGGAAATCTAATACATCCTCTTTTGTTTGATATTTTATAAATATGCCATAGGTATTGGTGACTAGTAGATGCATAATAGATACCAAACCTATTGGATCATTTGACTGACATGGATAGAGCTTGACTAGTTGCCTTGAGATTTGATAGCATCATGGAGATGAGATAGATCCTTTTAAGCATTGATATCATTGTCATGTTCCTAGGAGTATGTGAATAATTGATCAACACTTTTTGATGGGAGGTGGATGGGGACACCATTGAGGTTTGGATTACTCTAGAGGATGTCCACACATTACTTAGACTTCTGATAGGTGACTCACTAGTTATCATTGATACTCTAGAGTTTGAGGATGAGATACAAGCATTATCCCAGTGGATTATCTACTCATATAAGATCCACCCTAGGTTGAGGGTGAGATTTTTTATTTTTTACACTATGGCCCTTCTAGACATCTAAAAGATAGTGATAGGACTTGTGATAACATAAGTGTTATGTCACAAGTGGGACAATAAGGTACCACTATATGTGATATCCTTGTGCCAATCTACATTGGATCAAGGAACACTTTATGATTTTGGGTCTATCATCTAGATCCAACTCATGCATGATATGTATGGGATGATGTTGAGAGGGTGGAAGATGATGGGACTAGTGATTTTTCTTAGTGCATGGATATATGATAGGCTCCCCATGTATCAACCAATTGGGTTGCCCCATGTAGTCGATAATAGGTTACCTTGTGTCTTGTAATGGAGATATGACCATATAGTGAGGGTTGTGCTCCATATTCTAGATTTATAGACTATCACATGAGGGCACATTGTGTGGAATCCCTACACTCACATAGCTTTCATATGGCCTAGTTAGTCTACTATTATGATGGGGTTGGAACACATGTAAATCATGGGCCACTATACTTCATGGGTAGATTTACATCTAATGGAACATGCATTAGGATAGTTTGGGCTCCCACATTTGATATATTCTCTAGTAGTACGTGCTTATTAGGCACAACATGTTAAAGAGACAAGAGGGAGAGGAGGCAGAAGGGTACC
Source organism: Torreya grandis (assembly GCA_037957365.1). NCBI lineage: Eukaryota > Viridiplantae > Streptophyta > Pinopsida > Cupressales > Taxaceae > Torreya > Torreya grandis. The sequence continues at coordinate 1,461,606 of JARHVA010000241.1, read as the reverse complement.
TGCAGAGATACCAATGATTAGGCCTTAGTGTGATAAACCATGGGCTGGTTGAGCATGATAGTAGGATGCAATATAGCTAGTAGGAGGAGATGTGATGGATTTGGATGCAAGAGCATAGTAAGAACCATAACATAGGAAACAATAATCAATGCATGTTCATTAGAGATAAAGGCACCATCAATGTGAGGAGATGTAGATGTTAGTTGTTGTGTAGAGGGATCTAGTAACCACTCTAGGATATAGTTGGTCCATAGAGACACCCTTGAGGATAGGACTATGGTGAGATTGAGTGGTGACTCCTAGATTTTCATTGGTGTGGACTTAGACGATGAAGGAAGTGCTCGATAGGCAAGTAGATGGGGATATCTTGATCAACAAAACCAACAATGGTGAGAAATATTGTAAATTGATTTAAGTTTTTGATATAGAATAATAGTTATATTATGATTATGGTATACACACACACACACACACACACACACACACATACACAGTCTCCAAATCTACAAAACCAAAACCAAATAGACATCAGATCATATATATATATGATCCAATGTCTATCTAGTTTTGGTTTTGTAGATTTGGAGACAAAAGAGGTCAGATGGGGAGCCCTGGTTATGGTTGTACACCATGACATTTTGGATGAGGTGTTATCACCATATAATCCTACCACTTTAGATGATCCTAAGTTTCCATCATCCCAACCCAGGTGGGCTAGTTTAGAGTGGTGGGAGAGGCTATGAGGCATCTACAAGCATGCAATGATAGGATACAACCACTAATAGGGGTTGGAAGAGGAGAGGCACAAGCCTAGTAAACCCTAGCATAAGAGAGAGCCACACACATGGCAACCACCATCTAGCTAGGACAGGTGTAAGACCAGGTGGACAATCTATAGGGATAGGTTGCTGGATTAAGATCACAAATTCCCTTATTACATCACATTATACATAGGGGCTAGTCATAGGTGTCTATTGGCAACATGGCTATGTCACATGATAGACATGATGGAACACATTGTGTGTGTGTGTGTGTGTGTGTGTGTGTGTGTGTGTGTGTGTGTGTGTGTGTGTGTGTTGATAGTTTATTGATCTCATTAGTTTTACTTAGATTTAGATGTGGATGCATGGATATATTTCCTTTATAGCACATGTATTTATATTTTGTTGTATATGCTATGGGAAATATGTTATGTGTGTTTTATTTTCTAGCATTATGTGAGACACATGCATGGTTACAAATAAAAAGGAAAAAATGATTTTGAAAGTTATAAGTAATCAAATTGAATGTAATACATACTATATCATGATGGTAAATGTGTAATAAAAAAAGATTAATAAATATAATAAACCAAAGATGGTAAAAAGGGAAACACATGTTTTTAAACCATGTAAATATTTTCACCAAGTTAAAACAAATATAAATCTCACTATATCATGTTGGGAAGTATGAAAATATGTAATAAAATTGAGAAAATATAAAAAACTAATGGTATAAAACAATAAAATAATTAAGTCAATAATCATACTAGATCACATTGGGAAGTATAAAAAGAAAGACAAAAATGTAAAAGAAAATTAAATTAATCACACTAATTCATGTTGAGAAGTATGAAAAATTTAATAAAATGGTTGTAAGCATACATGCAATCAAAAAATAAGAGTGAAAGACATATGAAGTAAATGTATAACATAATAAATCAAGATGGGAAGTATGTAATTAACATGCAACTCATAATTGAACACTAATTATCTCAATTTTGATGCATGTAATTTTCATTGTGACTTAGGTATTAGAATATTTTATGAGCACCTGGTCCTATCCATGATCTTACACTACAAATCACAAAGTGAACACCAATGAGGTGAAAACAATTGTTGGAATGATTTAAAATATATTTTTAATGTGGTAATTTGTGAGGAGGACCTAGTCCTATCCATGGTCTTACACTGCAAACTCACAAAGGGAAACCCTAGGGGGAATGATCAATTAATAAAATAATATTTATCAAGGGTAATATTATAAATGTTAAAATGAAAGAGGGAATATAAAAATCATGACATAAGAGTCAATGAGAAGACTTTAGGAAACATGGGGCAAACTAGGTACACAAGAGAGACACTAAGATTCTAGTGACCATCAAAATACAAAGGATACCTACTCATAATAAGCACAAAGTTATATAGGAAAATAGGTGGGATACTAAGATCAACTCATGTTGGTTATATGAATAGGAAAATTAAAATGGACCTACCTTTTGACATGTTCCTCATTCATGAGGTCCTCTTATAGAGTTGTTGATCTACTGTGAAGATTGGGTATTATGTGAGAAAGTAGGTAGCACTAAAAGATTTTTTATTCTCCTTTCCTAATCTACAAACTTATTACACCCTAATGGAACTTGACTCTATCATGAGGCCAACTGTGGAGTTTGAGCTTCGATTAGAAAAAGGAGATGTGTTATGAATAATGTCTTTTAATGTGATTTGAATTTTGAATTTATATATTGGATTTTGTATCATTGCCTTTTGTTTAAATGATTTAAATTTTATGATCCTCCTCTATATGGATTTGGAATAACCAACAAGAGTGATAAAAGTGATACACATGAATGGGCTTTAAACTTTGTCTAAAGGAAACTAAGTATCCAAAAATATTATTAAATAAACACTTAGACTTACCTAGGAACTAGTATGTAATCTCAAGTTTCAACCATATGTATGCTTAGTCTGTGAAAGGAGATAAAAGAATAAATGGAAATCCAAAGTAGATTGATAAAATATGAGTACAATGAGATGTCTTGTTTACTAACTGATCACATAGTGAATAAAAATTACTAAGGGCATCAAGGTTTATATAACCATGTCACAATAATAATTATCTAAGTTTTGGAGATAAAATAACAAATAATTATTGAAAAATTAAAGAATAATTTATGAAATAAAGTAACTCATAAACATAAGTGTGCAATCATGGAAAGAATGAAAATAAAATATAAGAGAAAGAGAATGAAAGTAAATGAACCCATATACAAAACATAACACATAATATAAATATCCATGTGAAATAGATATGTGAAACTAAATTTGACACATAGTCAAATGATATAAAATATATAAAATTGAATCACAAGTATAATCCAAAATTATAGTAAAGAACAAAGTGAAAGAACACCATGTCATGTTCACAAATACTGATAAATTTACCCACAAATATTATCAATGACATCTGAAATGTATCTAAGGAGAGGGATCCTAATAGTAGCTAGAGTCTCATCAAAACTCATGGAAAGCTATGCAAAGACCTCTCTATAAATCTCCTCAACATAAAATGAAGGTGTAGTTAAAGGATCATGCTTATGAGAGCTCTTGTGCATAAATAATCAAGGAGAGGAATAGGTACCTAAATAGGAATGGTATTTATGTGACAAAAAAGGATACACCACTAATGGAGAAGTATCCATAAGCTATAAATGAACCACAGGTGGGGAAGAAGGTGCCATGAGTGAAGAAGGGGGAACCTGCTTTCTTGGGAAACCCATAGAAGGATGAATAATGGGTGCAGGGATTATCAAAAGATGATCATGAAGGTGATGCTATAAAATATGACAATGATCAGCATGATGGGTAATGCATTGGTGCCAAATACAATATACCTCTCCATATTTATGGATATACTTAGGTAACAACTTGGGAGGAGGTATAGCCTTATCTTTGGGCTAAGCAAGGGTAGGATGCAATGTGTCAATATATTACTAAATTTTTTGATAATGGGTGGAAGAATGATTATTTATTCCATGGAAGCAACAAATACTATTGTTAGTAAAATTTGTGAGTCTTTTAATGAAAGAGGTATAAAGAGAAGCTAGGAAAGGTTGATGTAAATGGTAGTCTCTAGTCCAAGGATTGCCAACTTTAAGAGTATCATAGTAAGGTTGATCATCCCATTGGGTGGGTATGGGATCAAGTTGTGGTAAAGGAAGAAGGAAATCACCAAGAGAAGATAGGGTTGAAGCATAAACTAGATTAGGCTCATCAAAAGATTAAAAAAGATTAGAAATAGGATGAGGCTTAGTTGAAGGTAGAGCAGGAGTAGTAGCTAGACTAGGTTAACTTGAATGTGTAGATGGATGCAAAGAAGGCTTGAGAATAGTAGCTAACATCTCTTGGGGAAAGAAAACTAGAAGGATCTAGTATATTTAAAAATGTTAAGGACTGGTCATTACATGATCCATGAGCATTCTTATAAGAGGCTCTATTGAAACAAGAGGTGTACCAAGTGATTGCTCTATCTCTACCCTATAAAAATAGAAAAATTACTAAAATTAGGCACTATAAAGTAAGAAATATGATAATAAAAATAAAAGACTAAAATAAATAAGTATGATATCACAAAATCTCAACATTTCTATCCTAGACAAGTCCTCTTAGAAATAGATCATCTAAAGCATAACCATCATCATAGTCAGGTGTATGAAAGTTGATGGTATAGGTAGGTATGATCTTGTCATCATAAGTTGCATGATGAATAGAATGTCTAGTCTTGGTTAAGACCACATGATAATCATTGATAGGAGGTTTATGGGAATGAGGCCACAATGATGGTGGAAGATGGGAGATGATATGAGGGGATAAATTAGAAGTTTTGATCTTGAGGCTTATCTCATCCAAATCATCATCATCAGAATCGAGGTTAAGTGGTATGTTCTCAATAAGTTCAGGGTAACCATTATAACCATAGGTAGAACTAATAGGGAAATTGAAATGTTGAGATTCCATAAATGGGATACTAAGCAAGGGTTCAAAGGTTAGAATTTTAAATACACCATGTTTTTAGAATTATTTGAAATTCTAAGGATTTTTGTCTCTTTGGATTTTGTAAATAACACAGTTATATGGGAATTTGATGCATTGGCATGTAGATGAGATGAAAACCCTCATGCGATGAGTCTAAGGTCTACCAAGAAAGATGTTATAAGAAAGGGGAAAGTTAAATTTCATAAATTTCACATGAATGGTGATAAGTGGGATGACACTAGGAAATCATAACAACATAAAGGAGGCACTTGCATTTTATCATAACCTTGACATGTGTTACATTTGGACTTGAGATTTCACTCAAAATATTCAAGATTTTTAATAAGATTGAGGAAGGAAACACAAGTACCTAAACCTTCATCAATTAAACCATGATTGACTTGGATATCACTAATTTGGATGCAAATGAATAGGAAGATGCACTTGCATTTTATCATAACATTGACATGTGCTACATTTGGACTTGAGATTGCACTTGGAATATCCAAGAGTTTTAATGAAATTTAGGGAGGAAACACAAGTACCTAAAACTCATCAATTAAAGCATGCTTGACTAGGATATCACTAATTTGGATGCTAATGAATAGGCGAGGATCATTCATGCAAAGTAGAATCTTATCTAGAATCATGGAAGCAATAGGAAACTCAAGGGAAAGAGAAGTTTCCATTATATTATCAACATGTTTGGACATCTCTTTGCATTGTTGAATGATATTATCTTTAGATCAAGATAAGGTAGCTTTACATCCTACTAAAGGAGGATGAGGAATGTTCATTTCAAACAAAAATTGGATCAGACAGTTATGATGATGTGGAGAAGCTTGAATTAGTTCTAGGAAAGGTATTTGAGATGGGAGATGTGAAATTTACACAATGGGGTCCCATTCATCATAACCCATGGGGGTATTTCTAGATAGAGGCACATAATGTTTCAAGAGTTCCTATGAAGGAGATTTAAGTAAAATCAAAATTATGTTGTTAAGATGGAGTTTATGTAGTTTGAATATAAATAGGTTGATTGTCTTTGGGTGGTGGGATAGTTGATTTTGGTATTTTTTGTGATTAGGTTGAATAAATACTATTGGAAGGTTGGGGAATGTTGTCTATGTGTGTAGATGTTGGGGGAATAATATAGATAGTATGATAGGTGTTATTTAGTTGAGATGTTGAAGGTGTTTCTTGGAAGGTTATAAGGTCCACTTGACCCAACTCCATGAGATGATATGGGGAAGAGTCTTGAATGACACATAATGTTTGAGAGGTTTGTGTTAGATTAGAATCAATTAAAACAACTACCTTTTGTATGTTAGTCATACTTACCACATTTTTTTCATGAGTAGTAAGTTTATAAATCTTTCAACATTATTTTTGGAAGGAGTTGGCTTGTCATTTCTATCTTGATAATTGGGAAGAGGATATTTTTATATAGAAAGATGAACATTAGCTTGGTTTAAAGATTGATTTTTGTTTTGAATTTTATGGGATTTAAAATCTATGTCATATGCTTATTGGCACTTCTAAATGAGTGATTCATGATCAAAGTTTGAGCCAAGAAATAAATCCATAGCTAGATTATGTAATTGTCTACAAGTCTCGTGAGAGTGACCCCAACTTGCATGAAACAAAAAAAAATTGTTCGGATCATACCATGATTTCATTGGATGAGTGGGATCAAGATCTCATGGTAAAGGCCTTGGAAGATGATTTTGATGCTTGGATAAGGATAATTGTATGTAGACATTAATGTTTCTTATTTGAGAATATATAGGATTAGGAGTGTTGTTTGGAGGGAAGCATGATCTATAATGTTGTTGGGAGAGATGGATTGAATGTTGTGAATAATGTCATAAGTATCAATGACACCATCATTGATAGCATGACAATTTTTTTTAATGAGAATGGGAGTTCCTCATGAGGTTGAGATGGTTCAAATTGGCACATGAGAAAATATTGTCGCTTAGTTTGGTTGAGGGATTCTTCTATATTTCTTGGAGAGAGAGAGAGTCCTAACCTGATATTATAACTTGAGGTAAAGAGAATTAATGAATAGATGAAAAAGGTTATTTTCTACCATATTATGCTCAAGTTGATTAGATAAGTCTTTCCAATGTTTGATGAAAGATTGTGCTATATTAGACTCAAGTTGTTTATAATTTATGAAGTGAGCTAAGTTATTCTCAGGGAGATCACTAGTTTGGAACTCTTGTACTAGGGAGTCAACCAGATCTTCCAAGATAGTGATAAAATGGGTGTTTATTTGATTGTACCAATCTAAAGCATCTATGGAGAGTGTCTTAGCTAATATCTTGGTAACATTAAAGGTATTAAGTTTGATCCAATCTTTCTAAAGGTTACCAAATGTTTTAAAGTGTAATGTGGGGTTGATAGAACCATTGCAATTAATGGTAGGTGTGATACCTCATATATCAATATTGTAAATTCAAGGTACAAGAGGTTAATTTTAGAGATGTTTGAACATTTTATTAATGAGGGGTTATTAAGGAGTAAGGTTACCATGGGAATCCCTCAAGTGGGGTATTTATATTTTGTGCACCCCATGAAACCTATTTGGGTTGGTTTTGAAGATTAATAAGATGGTTTTGCATCTGCATCATTTGATCAATGTTATTAGTTTGAAAAATATTATTTCATTGAGTGTTTTTAATAAAAGTTGATTAATTTGGGTAATATTTTTACTAGTGTGCACATCATGCAAAGCATTGGTATCGGTAATAGTGTCTTGGGTTACACTATGAGGATTAGCATGTGCCATATTAGTAGGACTAGAAACATTGGTAGAAAAGGAAGCATTAGTAGCATGATTAGCATTTACAACAAAAGATGCACTAGTGGAATGGGTAGGATTGGAATAAAAATAATCACTAGTAGCATGCTTAGCATTTCTATAAAAGGATGCACTAATGGATGATTAAGGAGGAGGGTATTTAGAAAGGGCCCACTAGAGGTTGAACCTACCATGTTAGTAGAGATACTTGGCATGGAGGTTGAATAGGTCATAGAAGAAGATGTCATGGTGTAGGAAGGAGAAAAATTAGAAGGAAAGGGATGTGAATCAAATAAAGTGTCTCCCTCAAGTCCATGAGAGAAGGTAGGGGAGGGTGAAATAGGTTCTTTTACTTGAAACCATATCATAAGATTATAAATGGTTGAAGGATCCTTTCCTCTATGTTGAGGAAATTCATTAATGAAGAAGAGTAATTCAAATGCGTACTCTAATTCACATTAATATTATAAGGATAAAAATTATTATGAACTGAGGATAAATATAGAGTATTATAATTGGTAATGTGAGTGGCCACATGAACATTGCTTTCATAAAACGTGGAAGCCACAAGTTGTTTCTTGGGAAACCTATTAGGACTGGTAAAGCTCGTCATGTTTGTTAGATTCAACTCTATATTATTCTCCAACAAAAAATTTATGATGAGAAAATAAGGATAAGGAGTTGATGGAAAAAAAAATCAGAAAATAGGATACAAAATAAAATAAGTCGACTGTGTAACAACTCCACTGGGTTCTACCTAGAAATACATAATTTTAAAAAAATTAAAAACATACACTATAAATATATTACACACAATGATAATCTAGCCAGTGATCATATAAAATACTCTAAGATTGATAATTATAAATTATGCATACTACATCATACATCATACATCACTAACATCATGAGACAAATATAGAAAGTAATTACAATTAACCAACAACTAATACATGCCTACAATCACTGATGTCAATGTAAAATAAATAACTATAGATCATCATGATAATTTTTTCATAATAAATACAATATAATACAATGTACATATATAAGATACATGTCTCCCCAGAGTATAGTTCTCCAGACTCTAGTACATATGGCAATCTCAAGTGTCATCTCAAAAGTAGTATTTTTGTGAGGAGGGAGAGCATCATTTGAGAAATTTTACACACCAACCATGGACCAAATATCCCCCATGCTAATTATATTAGTGAATGTCCCTCTCTTCAGGGATGAGTAGATAGCGATGGTGTGAGAACCCAGAGAGATAAGCTAGTATCTGTGTGTTGTATGATTTCTAAAACTAAACATGTGGTGTATCAAAGAAAACCTATTCTATTACAATATATCACACAAATGTGTAAATTATAATTATGAAATTATAATGTCTTATTAAACATATTTTGCCCAAAGTTTTCAAGAATAATAAATAATAGAGATCTATAGATCAGTCAAAATTTATACACACCACTTGATCTAATTGCTTTCATCTGACATTATGATGCTAGTAAACTAGTGAAATCTATCTCACTCCTTACTCAGTATCAATAATACAATATTGATTATCATAATATAACCAAAAGATTCATATAATTTACATCCTACTAGCAATCATATCACATAACATGCTAAACATGGAGTAATAAAAAATCATACATTTATTCCATCAAATGTATGAATGAATATCATATTATTATCTATCCCATATTATAAATGATGAATATAGTTTATACCATCTGGGTAAAATACATATTTAACTACAAATTCTGATTACCACAAGTATTTTTAGAATATACTACACCTTATGATAACCTATATTATCATAGTCTAGTGTTCTATGACATAACTACTAATTTTCCACAATCAGTCATAATAAAATAGTAATAAATAAATAGAAACATAATTTTATATTCAAGCAACTAGATATAACAAATCAAGTCTCAGTTCCCATGAAACACATATTATTCTATCCTAGCATTTGCTATGCTCATAGGAGTTGTATGCATGCATAATTAAGATTCTATTTTATACGAATCTATAATATAGTTTAAACCATCTATTGAAATATAATTAAAAGTGCACACCTCTAGGTACATGTATATGTTATTCATAGATCTAGCCAACATGCATACATTTAATCTGTCAAATATATGAACATATCTAGACATATTAATTACAATATATACCATTTGGGTATAACATATGTTTAAACTATAATTTACGAACGACAACACTCTATGACATCTTATAATATCATAGATCATTGTACATGAGCTCAACTACTCAAATACAAATAAATGGCCTTACAATTTAAGAATCAAAATTCTCTTAATTTTAAATAATAGGCAAATAAGTACAAGTTATACCAACTAGGTATATCCCATGTTTAAATTGTACAACCTAACTTCCATAAATAGATTTAAATATAGTATATTCTACCATAAGCATTGTGCACATTACTCAATTCCAAAATATCCAAACATAACATATAATCCACAACCCTCAAAAAATCATAATCCATTTAAACAATTATTATATTTTAGGAGGTTGTATGCATGAATAAGTGGTTTTCTATCTCTCAAGAATCTATAACTTAGTCTTTATCAATCAAAAGAACTATAACTTATAGACACACATCACGATGCATAAGTATTTAGTATGTAAGTACAAACACTTGTACATATTCACATACTCATAATATGTACTACTCACTAGTTTTAATTACTGTATGCATATATAACAATAATCTATCATGATAATTTTGAAGCGTCAGATAAATCATGACTAAAATATATCATAATCTTTCATTTAAATAACTTAATCCTATATCTAAGGACTACTTTCATATGGTTATAGTTTTGGTCCCTCAGACACTTTATGATTCAATATAACCATCTATTTAGCTATAAACTTTGGCATATGACCCAATAGACCTATATATGTGATAATTTCCTATGGTTTCTTAAGTCCATGAATAAATATGTTTCATATATATGAATAATCATATAATATAATATGCACTATATATAAGCATACAAATGATATATATACATATCAACTGTCATTTATATTTCTTAACCAAGAATTCCTTACAATCTCAATAGTCATAATGACATTGATGATCCTTTGTAAAATACGAGATTCAACCATGCATTACTTCATAGTTTTATCTCTAAAAAAATATAATTCCATCATGATGTATTGCAACATAAATAACTCCATATTCCTAAATCATACAAATAGATCATATTCAGTCATAACAGCATTCCAATAGTTTACTTTAATACTACATCATAAAGATCATCTTAATATATTAGGATAATAATAATACTTTAATCCTGACATCTTATAGAATAATGATAGTGATAAAATTATCATAATGCAGTCCATAGCTCAAATATTTAGGTTAAATTTATAGTTGATACAAATACCAAGCTTATTTAGTATTTCCCACTTCATCGTAGCACATGTCGTATATGTATGCATCTATGCTTTATTCCACGGCTCTGTGTTATAGTAAGAGTATGATTAATATGGATAAATTAGAGGGAGGATAACTTATATGGTATACAATAAAGTATATGTTAATCAAACTTGTCAAAAGGCATACAGGGACTTATTTCCATTGAACCATTACTTAGTAGCTAACCTACTTAATTATGACATCATATAGGGAATCAAAATTGTATCACCACATATTTGCTTCTTTTTACTCTTAAATTTTTATCAGTTGGTAAACGGGCCTATCTCTTAGCTTGAGTTGTGTGTTTTCTAGAGACTTTGTTGATTTCACTTTCTCTCAATTTGCTTCTTAAGTGAAATGTGCAAACCATAAATAATAGTCTTTAGTGAATTTTTTGGAGTATTATTCTAAATGATAGCTTGATGGGACATGGTTTTGCTTATCATCATTTTTATTTTGGTGATTTCCTTTATAATTTATCTCATATTTTTTCCAAATATGCATATATTTGACAAGTCACTACACATTTTAGATAAGTCACTACACATTTTAGATAAATCACTACACATTTAAAATAAGTTGTTACAACTATATTTGTTTTAATCATTTAGCATATAATTCATTATCGTATCATATCAAATCACTACAATATAGCTCTCTCTCTCTCTCTCTCTATATATATATATATATATATCACTCTATTGAGTATTTCTTATACTCCACATAGATCATCAATTCACTACATGAATACAACAAATCATTGCTTGGACTGCATAAATCACTGCCTATACAATAATTCATTGCATTCTATATTAAACCATTGCATGACTAATACAAGTCATTGTAGTTAGTATATATTTATAGATATAAATCCCTGCTTCCATAGATAGTCACTGAAGTTAATATATAACCATTGGTCTAACTAAATGTGAATCACTACTCATTAGTAATAATTAATATATCTGCATGATTTATATGGGGTCTCCATATATCTGCATGATTTATATACATATGATTCCATGAAATTAAATATAAGATACATCTAAGCAACTTAGATTAAATTCAATCAAAAAAACCATCTCGATTAAACAACATAACATTACATAAATGATTTACACTAGCATTACATTAAATCTATTTAGTATAGAACAACATAGCACTAAAAAATGCTTGTTAATCCTATGATGCCATGGGATTTGTTTCATTATAGCTAATATAAGATGAAATTCAATACAATATATTGCATTTTAATTTATGAAATTCATTACCTTTTTTATGCTATAGTACCAGTTCAATATATACCTTTCATATTTACTAGTAATGATGGATTATCTGACACACATATAAGGAAAATACTATGATCCTTGAATATCATTGTATAGATAAATTATCTTGATTTATCTATATCATTATTTTAAAGTTAGTATTATCCTATTGATGCTTAATAATTCTAGTTTTAAGTCTTTGGTATATACAATCTTGTGCAGTTTACTAAAACCATTTAAATATATCAAATCACTTTATTTTGTGTGTGTGTATTCACACACACACACACACACACACACACACACACACACACACACACACACACACACACACACACACACACACACACACACACACACAGAGTCATCTACAAAATTTAAATAAAAACACATACTTGTCCAAAGTGTCGGAAGGTTCGATCTGAAAAAATTATTTTATTTTCCTCTTACTTCCTTCCTTAAAGCACTGCATTATCCTCCTCTCCACCTTGTGATATTCTTTCATATTTTATCCTTAAATGGAAAGGGGCATTGTCTTTTTCTTTTTAAAGATTTTTATTTTTTTAGATTTTTTTCCTTGTTTTTTTTGTTTTCTCATTATTTAATGTCTATCTTTCTTTTTCTTTTTCTTAAACTTAGACCTTTCCCTTTTTATTTATTTTTGATTGTTTTTTTATTTTCCATTTTTCCTCTCAATAAGAATTTTATAAATTTTTATTCATTTTAATATTAATTATAAAAATCCATAATTTCACTAATTAGCATACTCCTAATGCCATAGCAATTTAATGATAAATTCATAAATCAATAAAATCAATTTTTTATCTAATTATTCAAATCAAACAAATTGAGTTTCATAAAACTACTAAGCTATGTTAGCAAACTATGTATAAATCATTATTGGATGCATGCAATATTAAACACACTATACTAACCATTTTATTATGCATCTAACATGTGCTAGCTATTGTAGTGTTTTATCTAGTTTCTCTGTCATCTTTCAACATCTCCATCTACATCGCTCTCTCTGATGATGCTATTCATCATCTCACTCTAAGGAATGAGTTCTCCTACATCAACCTCACAACAAGTAAGTAGTTATATCATAACATCATGATATACATACATTATAAATGTAACTAAAATAACAAATCAACATGTTCATAATGTAAATATCTACACTATATCTAACTCATATAAATGTTTAATGTAACCTAAGCAATGTCCTACTATCCCATAACAATATATATCTCAAAGCTTAGTTAAAAATAACCAAATCAGATTTATCAACTATATATATCTATAGATAATCAAATAGTTTACTTAGCGAAGAATTTGGCTATAACATCTTTCCCCTAAAGCTAGTCATCATCCTAAATAACTCAGTCATCATCCTAAATGACTCTTATTCAAATAGATCTTCTTAGCTAAAAATATTATTCTGCAAAGAAATAACATAGTATAAAGTATCAAATCAAGCAAATAAATGTAAAATTCACCTTTAAGACTCATTATAGTCCTCCAAAGTAGTATTATTTCTAGATTATTGGTCCCACAAGACCCTACAATATGACATCTCCCTATTATGCAAACAAATTTTAAAAGTGTTTCTTACTCTAATTGATTTTATCATGACCACACTGAGGTCTAGAATCAGCAAGACAAGCCTATAAACTATAGGATTGACCACTTCTAATACCTCGAAGGGTCCCACATATCTAAGTGAAAGTTTTATTGACATACCAAAATCACATGAGATCATCATAAAAGCTAAAAATAAATAGATAGAGAGAGTTATAAAAAACCTTCTAACCCCCTCTACACATCTCTCTATCTTAAGGAGTGTTTTTCTTATTTTAGAGTAAATTATTTAGGGATCCTGATAAGAATGTTGTATATAAGTTAATACTATTCCTATTCTACGTAGCATTGGGTAAGTATAACATTTCAATACTTTCACTACTCCACGTAGTTCTTGACAATTATGACAATGAATAGAAATTGGAAATACTACATTTCAAAATTAAGGGATACTCATTCCATAATATACATGTGTATGACCATATGATCAAATTTTACAAGTTCATTTATCAAATCCTAGATTTGATAAGCTCCCTTTGACGGATCCAAATTTAGTAAATTTGACAAGCTCATATGTCAAACACTAGATTCAACAAGCTCCCCTTGTCGAATCCAAATTTAATAATTACTGAGTCAATGTGAGACCAAGTGAGATCCATTCCCATCACTTAGTACTCATGTTTCTAATTCACCACTTATCCTTTAGGTATTCATGACCTAATGATATCAAAAATGTACATAGGACTCAATGAATCACAAATTCCTACTAATAGATCATAGAAAGCAATAATATATGTTAAATAATGCTAGATGTACCAACACACATATAATAAAAATCATACAATCATTTTGTAACTGTATTAAATTGCAACTAGCCAAATATAAGTAGTATCATATTTTATAGTTTAACGTATTTTTTTATATTCAAAATTAAGAGGAAATAATGTTAAAATTATCATAACATACAAATACCAAGGATCACATCATCCTTATAACCTTAAAAAGGTAATAAGCGAGACAATGTCTCCCTACTTGCTCGGCTAGTACATAATAAGTTAATGTTTATTTCAACCCTTTTAGACTAACAAGATGTTTCACACATCCTTTACCCTACTCACTCCTAATGGAAGGTACATAAATGTCTCTTCAAAAAACATGCTTCAAAAAAAGAGTAATATCAATCTAATCAAAGGTATATAATAATATAACAATTAAAATCAACTTATAATTCTTAATTTAAAATTAATATAAATGCAAATTTTGTCACTCCATGTGGTCTAAGTTCATAAGTTATATAAAGTAGCGACTCTAATAATTCACAAGTGGAAATTAGAGAACTAACATCTCAATAACTAAACTCTTACATACCCTTACATGGTAAAAAGAAAACATCACAACTCAAGTTGATAATCACTACTCACCAATCTTGTATGAGTAGTATCATAATCTAATTTCACATTCAAAAAGAAAATAATGACCATAAAGATGCATTAATCCATTGCATTTATACAACTTATTTATCAAAAAGAAGTATTAAAAACTATTCCATGAACTCCAATGAATATGGTCCAAAATAATATTTCAGAAACAAGTTTCCATTTAAGGGAATACTAAATCAACATCATGAAAATATGAATCCTCTTGATAGCTTATAATGATGTCAAAGGAGAGTGAGAGGATAAAAACTCACCTCTAAGATAACTATGTGAGATGACACTTCTTCCTACTCTACATAACATAGGGGTGCCAATCCATAAACAAACTCCTAACACAAAGGAATTCTCAACCAAGACATCTACACTCTACTACAATAAAATTCCCACCACACTAGGTGGTATCAAACTAAAAATGGTCATATAAAATTTTATACTCCTAGAATTAGTGTATATAAGACACAAAAACTAAAGCATATATACTTAAGTGAGAAGCATCCTATACTTTTTAAACACTCACAACACAAAACACAATAATAGAGGTGATTTTATTAATAAGAAAGGATGTTATCATTCTCAAGGTGTTAATCTAAATGATCATAAAATACTATAGGAGTATCTTGTTCTTGATTCAAGAACTATGGTATGCACTCCCCTAACTAACTTTGATTACAACCAACACCATCAAGACATTCGATAAACCAACACTTTAACAACTCTAAAAGGGTACGAGTGCTCCTCAGGGTACACACTTAATGTACCACTAACATTCACAATTCTCCTTTCTGATAAATAGAAGGATGCAAAAATGCTAATAGACTCATTAGGTCTTAAAATTCAATTCATAGCTTTGATACCACATGTAATAACCTTGTTGGGTTCTACCTAGAAATATATTATTTTTTAAAATTAAACACATACATTAAAAATAGATTACATCCTGAGAATATAACCAATGATCATATAAAATACTCTAAGTGTGATAACTATGAATGAAGTATACTACTACATCACTGATCACTAACATCATAAGACAAATATATCAATTAATTACAATTAGATAGCATGGATGATATATGCCTACAACCACTATTGTTAATGTAAAATGAATAAGTAACTACAACTCATTATGATAATGTTTTTATAATAAATACAATACAATACAATGTAAATATATAAGATACATGGTTCCCCAAAGCATAGTTTTTCATAATCTAGTATATGTGGTAATCTCAAGTGTCATCTTAAAATTAGTATTGTTGTAGGAAGGGAAGGCATCATTTGAGTACTTTTTCATACCAACCATAGACCAAAGGTCTCTTGCACTAATCCCATCAGGGAATGTCCCTCCCTTGATAAATGAGTAGATAGTGATGGCATAAGAATCCAAAGAGACACGTTAGTACCCATGTGATGTATGATTGTTAAAAATAAACATAAAATGTATGAAATAAAACCCATTTTATTAAAAGATATCACATAAATATGTAAATCATACTCATGAAATAATAATGTCTCAGTAAACATAATTTGGTCAAAGTTTTCAAGAATAATAAATAATAGTGATCTATAGATCAGTCAAAATTCATACACACCACTTGATCAAATTGCTTTCATCTGAAATTATGATGCTAGTAAGTTAGTGAAGTCTATCTCACTCCTTATTCAGTATTAGCAATGCAATATTGGTTATCATAATATAACCAAAAGATTTATATAAGTTACATCTTACTAGAAATTATATCACATAACATGATAAGCATAGGAGTAATAAAAAAGTATACATTTATTTCATTAAATGTATGAATGAATCTCACATTATTATCTATCTCATACTAGAAATAATGACTACAACTTATACCATCTGGGTAAATACATATTTAAATGTAGATTCTAATTACCACAAGTATTTGTCAAATATACTACACCTTATGATAACTTATATTATCACATTCTAGTATTCTAAGACATAAATATTATTTTTTTATAATCAATCATAGTAAAGTAGTCATAAATATATGAAAATATAAGTTTCTATTCAAGCAACTAGATATAACAAATCAAGTCTAAGTTCTCATGAAACACATATTATTATATCCTAGCATTTGCTATACTCATAAGGGTTGTATGTATGCATAACTAAGATTCTATTTTACAAGAATCTATAATATAGTTTGAACCACCTATTGAATTATAATTATAAGTGTAAAATTTTAGGTACATGTATATGTTATTCATAGATATAACCAACATGCATACATTTAATCCATCAAACTTATGAATGTATCTAGACATAACATTATAGTATATACCATCCAGGTATAACATATATTTAAATTATATTTTATAAATGAAAACATTTTATGACATCTCATAATATAATACATCATTGTACATGAACTCAAATACTCAAATAAAAACAACCAACCTTAAAATCCAAGAATCAAAAGTCTCTTAATTCTAAATAATAGGCAAATAAGTATAGGTTATACTAATCATGTATATCCTATGTTTAAACTGTATAATATGACTTCAATAAATAGATTTAAATACAATATATTCTACCATAGGCACTGTGCACATTACTTAATTCTAAAATAGCCAAACATAACATAGAATCCACAACTCTCACAAAATCATAATCCTTCTTTTAAACAATTATTATATTTTAGGAGGTTGTATGCATAAGCAAATGGTTTTCCATCTTTCAAGAATATATAATTTAGTATTTATCAATTAAAATAACTATAACTTATAGAAATGCATCATGATGCACTAGTATTTACTATATAATTACAAACACCATACATTTTCATATACTCATAATATGTATTGCTCACCAATTTTTATTACTGTACGCATATATATAACAATAATATGTCATTGCTAATTTTGAAGTGTCAGACAACTCATAACTAAGCTATACCATAAACTTTCATTTAGATAACTTAATCTTGTATCTAGGGACTAATGTCATATGGTTAGGGTTTTGGTCCCTCAGACACCTTATGACTCAATATAACCATCTATTTAGCTATAAACTTAGGCATATGACCCAATACACCTATATATGTGATAATTTCTTATGATTGCATAATTCCATGATCAATATGTTTCCTATATATGAATAATCATATAACATAATATGTATTATATATAAGCATACAAATTATATATATATATATATATATATATATATATATATATATATATATATAAACTGTCATTTATATTTCTTAACCAAGAATCCCTTACAATCTCAATAGTCATTATCACATTGATGATCCTTTGTAAAATATAGGATTCAACTATGCACTACTTCATTGTTTTATCCCTAAAAAATTAGAATTCCATTCTAATGTATTCTAACATAAATAACTTCATATTATTTAATCATACAGATAGATCATATTTGGTTCTAACATCATTCCAATAGTTTGCTTTAATACTACATCACAAATACATTAGAGTAATAACAATACTTTAATCCTAAAATTTTATAGAATAATGATAGTGATACAATTATCATAATGTAGTCCATATCTCACATATTTAGGATAAATATATGGTTGATACAAATACCAATCTTATTTAGTATTTTCCACTTTATCATAGCACATGTGGTATATGTATGCATATATGTTATTCCATGGCTATGAGTTATAGTAAGAGTATGATTAATATAGATAAATTAGAGGGATGATATACAATAAAGTGTACATCAATAAAACTTGTCAAAAGGCATACATGGACTTATTTCCATTAAAACATTACTTTGTAGCTAGCCTACTTAACTATGACACCATATAGGGAATCGAAATCAAATCATCACATATTTGCTTCTTTTTACTCTTAACTTTTTTTCAATTGATAAAAGGGCCTATCTCTTAATTTAAGTTGTGTGTTTTATAGAGATTTTATTGATTTCACTTTCTCTCGATTTACTTCTTAAGTGAAATGGCCAAACCATCAATAATAGTCTTCAACGAATTTTATGGAGTATTATTCTAAATGACATCTTGAAGGGACATAGTTTTGGTTATCATCATTTTTAGTTTGGTGATTTCCTTTATAATTTAGCTCATCCTTTTCCCAAAGCTGCATATATTTGACAAGTCACTGCACATTTTAGATGAGTCGCTACACATTTTATATAAATTATTGAACATTTTAGATAAGTTTCTACACCTATATTTGTTTGAATCACTGAGCATATAATTAATTGTTGTATCATAGCATATCACTGTAATATAGATCAATATTTATATATAGTTTGCTTTATTGAGTATTTCCTATACTCCACATAGATCATTAATTTTATGCATGAAAACAATAAATCATTGCTTTGACTAAATAAGTCGCTACCTTTACAATAAGTCATTACATTTTAGTTTAAACTATGGCATGACTAATACAAGTCATTGTAGTTAATATATATTTGCATATATAAATCATTGCTTTCATAAGTAATCACTAAAGTTAATATATAACCATTGATATAACTAAATGTGAATTGCTACACATTAGTAATAATTATTATATCTGCATGATTTATATGGGGTCGCCATATATCAACATGATTTATATACATACGATGCCATGAAATTCAATAGAATATATATCTAAGTAACTTAGATTAAATTAAATAAAAACAACCATCTTGATTCAACACCATAGCATTATAGAAATGATTTATGCTAGCGTTACATTTAATCTATTTAGTATGTAACAACATAGCACTAAAAAATGCTTGCTGATCCTTTGATGTTGTGATATTTGTTTCATTATAGCTAGTATATGATAAAATTCAATACAATATATTGCATTGTAATATATGAAATTCACTACCTATTTTATACTATGGTACTAATTAAATATATATATTTACGATTTACTAGAAATAATGGATTCTATGATATGAATATAAGGAAAATATTGTGATCCCTGGATATCGCCGTATAGATAAATTATATCAATTTATTTATATCATTATTGTAAAGTTAGCATTATCCTACTGATGCTTAATAATTTTGATTTTAAATCTTTGGTATTTATAGTCTTATGCAGTTTACTAAAACCATTTAAATATACCAGATCATTCTATTTATCTATAGAATTTAATAACAACACTTATTTGTCCAAAGTGTCAGAATGTTTGATCTGGCAAAATTTCTTTGTTTTCCTCTTATTTCCTTCTTTGAAGCATTACCTTCTCCTCCTCTCCACCTTGTGATCTTCTTTCATATTCTATCCTTAAATGAAAAGGGCATTGCCTTTTCATTTTCAAAGTTTTTTCTTTTTTTTTAAGATTCTTTTCCTTGTTTTTTTATTTTTTCATTATTTTAATGACTGTCTTTCTTTTTGTTTTTCTCAAACTTAGACTTTTCCCTTTTTATTTATTTTTTGATTATTTTTTATTTTTTATTTTTTCCATTTTCCCCTCTCAATAGGAAATTTCTAATTTTTATTCATTTTAATATTAATTATAAAAATCTGTAATTTCACTAATTAGTATCCTCCTAATGTCATAGCAATTTAATGATACATTCACAAATCTATAAACTCAATTTTTAATCTATTTATGAAAATCACATAAAATGAGTTCCATAAGACCATTAAGCTATGTTAGAAAACCATATATAAAATTATATCTAATGTATGCAACATTAAACATGCTATGATAATAATTTTATTATGCATCTAACATGTGCTAGCTATTGTGGTATGTGTAAGGTTTTAGCAGCTTTCTCTATTGTCCTCTGACATCTTTATCTATTGTACCCTCTGTGATGATGCTCTCCCTCCATCTCACTCTGAGAGATGAGTTCTCCTCCATCAATCTCATAACAAGAAGGTAGTTAGATCATAACATCATTATATATATATATATATATATATATGTAATTAAAATAATAAATCAACATGTTCATAATGTAGATATTTACACTATAGCTAACTCAAAGCAATATATTAGTAACCTAAGTAATATCTTATTGTCCCATAATAGTATATATATCAAATCTTAGTTAAAAATAACCAAATTAAATTTGTCAACTAGATATATTCATAGATAATCAAATAGTTTTCTTACCAATTAATCGAGATGTAATAGATTGTATTTTTAAAACAATGAATAGGACAAGAAATAAGAAGACATAAGTAGATAGGTTGATTGTGTACTACTTAAAAAATAGATAGAATAGAAAAAAATTATAGCCATGTAGGTCTACTATGTACTATTGAACAAGGAACAAGACAATAGATAAGAAGACATAGTCATACAAGTTAATCATGTACTATAAGTAGATAATCTGAACAGTTTGTAAGAGACTATGTCAATAGGGACAAAAATGTTCTAAAAATAAAATAATATTTTTCAAGATGATATATTATCAAATGAAATTAAGCACATAAATAATTTAATCAATGTGAATCATCTATTTGGAACACACATCACAAACCTTACACCAACGTTGGCTAATACAAGTTTTATAATACAAAATACAATGATCAAAGAGTAAGCAACAACTTGAAAGTAAATTCTAACTAACTATTCAATCTTAAGTTTTATTAAGTTATGATTTAGTTTAAATATAACATGATTAGAAGTTGGCTATAATAAGAAACTAGAAAGTAATTTGAAGATGGTTTTAGCAAGTTTAGGTTGAAAGGGATGACATCTATCAAAAATGTAGCAGACAAAAATGTAGCAGTTACAAACATAGCATGAAAAATGTAGCAAGGATAAAACATAGTAATGAAAAAATGTAGCGAGGATAAAATATTTCAAGAATAAAACATAGTAAAAGAAGTGCTCACACAAAATATGACACAACTTTCAATTAAAGGTCCAAACTCACGAAATCATATTTTTCTTTGTTATTTTTCTTGTAAATTTGGTGCATTACTTTTCCACCATGAAATGTTAAATACTATCACCAAAGTTAACTAAACAACAAATAAAGTGATATTAACTAAAATATCCCAATTATTCTCTTCATGACTTTTTTGCAACATCACCAATACCACTACATTTTTCTTCACTATGTTTTATCATCATGATGTATTTATCATACTACATTTTTGTTATACTATGTTTTTATCACTACATTTTTTATTGATACATTTTTTTTGCTAAGTTATCACATAGAACCAAAATGGATCTATATTGGTGATAGTACTAGCATAGTATTGGGGCCTACCCCTCACTTCACAATCTCATAGTGATAAGGGTGTTAGGTGCTTTGACAATATATACCATCAATCACGTGTTTATACTTGACCATAAAATTAATTTAGCTTCCTCCTTGGTGATAAAATCTAAATAGGTAGGTCTTGGGAAGATAAATGTTTAATTCCTTTTAGTGTTAGGTGATTTGAAAGTGTGCAAAATAAAAAATAATGTGACTAAATCGATAATTTAAAAAACCACCTAATTAATAAATGTTTGTTACTCTAAGCATGCAAGTAACTAAAAATAAAAGTGAATTAATTAATAGCAAAAAAAAATTAATTCCTTAATTATGAAGATTACAGAATTGATTCAGGTGTTATTGTATGTAAATAATGAAGAATATAGTCGATTGGATTTTTACTATTCTGTAAAAGCAAGATCTAGAAGATCACAATCAAATAGGTCGACTATGTCTTCTAGATATAAAATAGACTATAGAATTGTGTCGAACGAGTTGACCTAGTTGGTTTTATGGTTGCATTTTTATAGACTTAAAAATTATGAAAAATAATACTATAAATGAAAAAATGAAATGATAGAGAAGGTAAAAATGAACCTTGGTGGGCTTAATGATGCTTAGATTTCAAAATTTTATGTTGTGATTCTTAAGTTTTGATTCAAAAATTATGATAAAAGAGTCTACTGACTTGATGGATTTTTTAAAACCTATGTTCTAAAAATAAGTTATGAATAGAGTCGATTGGTTTGACTATGTTTGCAGACTAGTATGATGAAAGAGGAGAATTATGAACAAATTCAACTGGTTCGACTATGTATGCAAACTTAAAACTGAAGAAGAAAACTGTGTTGAGCTAATCGATCTAGTCACTTATATTTCAAGAAGACTTGCACAAATAGAATAGAATCATTTTGGAATGACTGAGTGTTAAACTTGTACATAGACTATTATAACTATATTGATATGTTTGATATAATACTATAAAAATAGAAAATATATAATATAATGATAAAATGAAAGTGTGAAATAAAACCTACAATGGTTTGATTTCACTAAAATGTATACAAAGGGAAATGTAACTAATCTATTAATCAATCTTATATTAGAGAAGATAAATCCTACTTACACTTCCAATTGTTGATACATTAGATATTTGGGGTCATGACCAAGATGAATTTGTTAGACCTAACCAAGGGATCTCTTACCATAATAACATCACTAGAGAGAGTTACAAAATATTTATTCAAGTAACACCATGTAATAACCCTATCTAGGTCCTTGTTTTCATATTCATAAAATAAATGCAAAGTAAATTAAAAATCTAATCTAGTGCTCACCAAAGATTGTGACACAAAATGGGGATAATAAACATAACAAGTAAACATGCATAAAAGATATATACTCATGTAAATGTGTAAGAAATCCTAATGCATGGGAGATAAGTATAAATACCAATCTATCTACTCTTACAAAGGAGGAACAAATTTATGAATATGTACCTTTGAAGATGAACCCTTCGAGCCTCAATATTTCCCTTGGCCAAGGTGCTTCATACGAGGTTATTGTGGTATTTAAGGATAACAAGGATAAGTTAGGTTTAGGCTACACAACTTCTCTATGCATCTAAACAACTTCTCCACAAGATAAGATCCATATCTCCAAAGAAATTATTGAAACCCTAAGTTATGCTCCCCAAGTAGAATGGTGAATAAGGAGATGTGAAATATATATTCTTCTTCTCTTCTCTTCTTCATAAATGATAGAAATAGATGTGTATATATAGTTAAATCTAATCATAAATATTTTTGAAAGTTTAACTAACAGGGTCAACCCAATCAATTCTATATCATTAATTAATAAAATAAATAAGGTATTAGTCTAGGTTGGCCAAGGCTGACATAGACATGTAACTTGATTTTAACAATTTGAATATAGTGTCATCCTAGGCCAACAATGTCATGTAAACTATCAAAAAGGGTTTTAGGCTTAGGTAAGTGATAAGGAAGGTGGTAAAATGCTTGGAGGAGTGTGCAAGAGAGGAATAAAGGCTTAGGTAAGTACACATCAGAAGGTTGTGTAGATAGGAAGTATTAGTATAGGGTACAATAATCTTGTGAAGAACTAATGACCTACCCACCCCTTTTTCAGTGCACCCTTTAAGACATGCACTTAGAGAGATTGAGACTCGATAGGTTCTTTCAAGAGATAAATCATAAAGTTTAAAAATATTATGTATATATAGTTATTAATGCATGATTTTATTGATACATATATCTATACATGACACTTATATTACCTAGATTATATATGTTACATATATGCCTTAATTGACATATACATTACTGTGATGACATACTCTCCACATGTTCAAATGATTATAAATGATGATATCTTTACACATGACATGATATAGTGAAATCTTATTTTTAGATAAGTAACTTAAAAAGACACATTCCCCATATCAAAAGGGTGGAATTATAGTGGGATAGTCATAGAGACATAATCCTCTATGAATAAAAACTCATATTAAAACATAGATTTTAGAAATTCAAAATGGTTTAGATATAAAATGTGTTTAATTACATTATATATACTGGCACATAAATACATATTATGGGGCCATATACCATACATATATATTTAATTTATAAATAATTGAGTATATATTCATACACACTTAGATGCACATGCATGAAAATATGTACACATTTTGAAAGAACAATAATTATAGGTTTCCACATACATATACATTTGAGATACATGTTCCTAGATTAAACTTATATATGCATAGCATTCTATATCAATCGATAAAGATTTAGGGGGTATGCCATTGTTTTATGTACATACACACACTTTTAGATTCATAATACATGATGTTTGTTCATGCACATAGATGACAATATAATTTACAAGTTGAATGACAAATGCTTTTCAGTCCTCTCCACTTTGGTTGACACTAAGGTTATAATGAGGGCATACACATTGTTCATTATCTTTCAATCATTCATTTATCCTAAATGTAATGAGCTTGAGCAAAATCATGCAATTAATATTGAGGCCATGATGGGGGCATGGATATTACTCATTCTCTTTTGGTCATGCATTTTTTATATGAAGAGAACTTAATCAAACTTGAGTGAAATTATATAATTGAATATATAATCTATTTTTAGTGGTTGATTTAGTCTTGCCTCTAATGAACCCATCATGTGGTTCCCCCTTTTTTTTATTATTTATTTGAGTTATTACATTATGTACTTTTTCAAAAAAATTTGAGGGTTGGGGCATGTTGAATTCCCAACCTAAAGGCTTGTATTGTTACACAAATTTACAATATAGTCACCTCAACTCTCCATGTGCTTTAGTAAGGAAGCACATTTCTCCAATGCTTTAACAAGGAATCATCACATCCATCAAGTTACAAGGGAAACATGGTTTTCACTAACACATAGGTATACTCATTCCTTTCTCTTTAATTTTAAATTTTAAGTTCATATTTTAAAATATCAACCTATGAACATTTAATACTATATGTTTGATGCACATTTTACTATTATGTCCTCACAATTGTAGCTTTCTAACTTTAGATAAAGTGTGTTGTATGCACTCAAGTATACATGTTTTCCTTTAAATCAAAAAATAGAATTATTATAATAAAAATGGGAACTTATGGATACTAAAATATGGTATTCAATATTTTAAAATGATAATCTTAATATACATATACCACATATGACTTGTGCATAAAAATATGGTCATAACCTGCCATTCCATCACACCTACATTCCACCTTATGAGTTTGATTATTTCATTCTATTGTTACACACATAAATGAACCTCAATGTTTATTTCAAACTTATATATTATCCCACATCAACATCATATACCTTTAACTCAATCCTCATGTGCACATGTCAATAATGTCAAACTAATCCAGTATCACAAGTTGATATTGACATACACCTAATGGTACCAAGCCACTCCCAATAATAAATGATTTTTAAAATAAAATATTTATTTAGGATCATCTCATCAACCCGGCATGTCAAAAATGTGATAAATTTCCTAATTAGACTCATATATATACAAATTAAGGCCTAACTTTATAGGAGACTTGGAACTTATCTAAAACACATTAGTACACTATTTTACATTGATAAAATATGCCATGTTCTTCCCAAATTAGAAATTAGTCATTAGTACCTATCTTAGGCCAATTATAAAGCATAAAAAATCTAAATCAAAATAAATATTTTAAAGTATCAAAGACAAATCAATAGCTACTTTCATATAGTGAAAGATCATAATTTAATAATCACACTAGTCTAGACACATAAATCTAGTCATAAATACTTGGCAATGCTAATTAATGACACATATTAAACCACATGACTTATGCATAAACACACAAATATTATTATCCATTCCTCTAAGCCATTTATCTAAATTCAAGCTTGATCCTTTGTTTTCATCATTACTATAATAACCTTCCAATTCAAATGCTCAAACTACTTCATGGCAGCCTAAGACTATCTCCATCTAAGCACATTTGTTCCTGATCTTCTAGGAAAATAACTTTATATATGAATAAGATAATTATAGTAGGCATGACACTTATATTGACCATGCCCCACACCAAATCATTACTAGTTTTTAAAATTTAAATCATTCTTTTGGGTCTTTCTGCATATTTCATAAGGTCATCTTAAGGAAATTATCAAAAGGTTCACCTATAAAATTACATCAAAGATAATTCATTATCCCCAATTTGGCACCATATATTGAGTACTTTCATACAATTTATCATTAAAAAAATATGCCCTATTATTTCCAAATTCAAGATCATTCACAAAGTGCAACCAAAATCCAATTATAAATCATCTCAAACCAAATAAAGATGTATCAATGTGAAGTATCAAATTCATATTTTTAGCTCCATATACATATTCAAAGAGCATAATTACATAATCACTCTAGGTGGAAAAATTATGTGGTCTTGATTTCCCTCCTTGGAGTATCAGATACATAATAAATAGTCACTCATCCAGTGGGTGATTGGGGTAAGATTCTTCCAATACACCCCATTTCATTTTCATAGGTTTCAAGATTTTAAGGTGCCCTTAGAGTTTCAAAGACAATAAAGAGAACAATAAATTGTGTGTGGTATAATATGAATAATAATATCTCAACCTAATTAAAATATTGAGGTGTATAAGGTAAAACCATCATATTTTAGTCATACTCAACACAAACAAGTCTATGGTCAATGGAATCAAGTGACCTGCATTGTTGTCCACTTATGAAAATTTGTGTCTAAGAATGTTATAATATTATTATCTTGATATGTCACTATTATATTTATACTTATTTCTATATTTTATTGTTAGTTATTAGTCACAGTCAACTGGGATAAGTCCATCATCAACAAACTTGAATAACCTATGTTTTTATCCACTTAAATTTGACTTGTCTAAAGTTTTTATCCACTTAAATTTGACTTGTCTAAAAAGAGTTTCATATTATGTTCCTAAAAATTGAGCATGTATAGTCACATATTTTTATTATTTACACTATAAAATATGTAAAATAGTGATGTAGGAACATCTAAGACATGTATGTAATATTTCATCAACCAAAAATAGTAGTCATGTGTTCATGTGTTTTCATTGGTTTATTTGTTGTTTTACTATGGTGAAGATAATTATATGGGAAACATCAATACTTTAAATTTTCTTTAGAATAAATCACATCATAAAATAATTAGTTTCAAGAAGCTACATGGTTCCAATAAAGTTGTTTGAGTTTCTCAACCATCAATATAATTTTGGAAGTCATTGTGTGTGTTAAAGGGATAAAATGGATAGGTTGTGGGGTAAATGAAAAAAGGGTATCAATAAATTTACTAAACCTAGATTTAATTATATATTTTGACTCCCCATGAAATGTTTTGCAATTTAAAAAAACATCTCAATCCGAGTTCCAATGCAAAATTTATGACCTTCATAAGCTGGTAGAATTTGCATTATGACAAAATAATTGATATGTATTGAGAGGTGATTTTGAAAGCTTGAAAACCTACCTTGGTAGTTTCATAACTAATGGTTTGCATAAATGGTAAGTTTTTCAACTACCACAATAGTTTTAAAACTACTGGTTTACATATAACAACAATATCACCCATCTAGAATATGAAAAAGAAATTAATGGTCTAAAATGATGCACAAATAGATCTTGTGTAATTTTAAGAGGTCAAGTAAGATGAGGAGAAACTATCGAAGTTAGATAATTTTAGAAAAGATTCAAAATTTCAAGGGAAAGGGAAAATAAGAGTGAAAGAGGAGAATACCCAAGAACTTGGAGGGGAGAAAGGGTGGCTAAGTCCTTGAAGAATAGAACATAGGGATGTTTCAAGTATAGAATGGATAGTGAGATTATTTTTATCTTATTCATGTGTTATAATATTCTTGTATGGGCATGTGTGAAAGTGTGAGTGAGAGTGTGCATTCAATTATTTATAAAATGTTGATGAATTCAATGAAGAAAGTGTGTCTTGTGTGTCAATTCTAAGAGTAATGTGCTTTGATGTGTGTCCATGAGTGAGTATCATATCCAAGTAACAAAAATTCAAAGGCTGACTTTAATTGGTTAAAAAAATATTTTTTGCACTAAAAAATAAACATGAATAATGATTTGAGCTAAGTAAAATTTTCTTAGTGTTTTTTGAAAACATTAGTATTCTATATTTATCAACTTCTAAAATCAGAAGCGTTAATTATTGTACATCTTTATAAATATAATATCTATCTACTTTTACACCTATTAGCATCAAAAACATTTATTTTTTTTATAAAAACTCAGGTAAAACACATTGGTGAACCCATACATTTTTTGAGCATTGCTTTCTTTTTCAATTTTCATTTTAGAATTTCATATAAATTTCTAATTTATAGACATAAAATGGAAATTATCTTTGGCATTAGGGATTTATAATTACTAATTTCCTCGCACAAAAATATTTCTTTACGTTAAATTTTAAATTCAATTTTATTTTCTCCCTTGTTTTCTAGAAATTGTGTTTTGATAGTTTTAAAACTCATAAGAGCCATCATTATAGGAAAACAACCTTCAATTTTACATAAGCCATTATATGAGGGGTACTGCTCCAATTCTCAAGCCATTATATAACACTATATACATAATTTGATTTCAATGTACCATATAATATATTAAAAACACCTAGGTTTTTTAGCCAAATAAAACCTTCAACCATTTATTCAATGTATCCTAGATACCAAATAGTATGGCTATAGGATGGTGGAATCTTTTGTGGTTAGTTCTCGTTAGGCTATGTTCTCTATTTACAACTAGAATCAATATATCTAAGATCCTAAAAAGACACACCTATCTCGTTAAACCCATTTTTATTTTACACATTTGCATGCCAATCAATAAGGTTATCTCCTCTATTCCTATAGTGCATAATGATAAATTAAGTAGAGCTCATATAGAGCATATGAAGATTCCTTTGGTCTCTTCTAAAATGGATAACATAGATTTTTTTTATAAATATGATAATTTAAATCTTTAATTATGTCCCATTGAAGATGAAATTAGTGATGAACACAACAATCAATATAATGTTAAAATATTTAATAGAATTCATCCCAATGAACTCAATGGGTTAGATCTCAAACAAGTCAAAGAGTTGTCCAATTTTTTTTGAAGGACTTCAAAAAAGTATAAATAAAGTGAATAAAGATGTCCAATTACTCCTAGCATCTAAAGACTACACATCAAGAAAAGATTTCATCATCTCTATCACAAAAACAAGAGGTTCCTTACAAAGTTTTAAATCCTCCAATTTCAAGCATCCTAGTTCTTACTATTTCTTATATTCCTATATCAACACCTTCAGTTACATATTTTCCATCATTCTTGGGTATGGGGCAATCATAAATACTCTAATAGATTTATTTGTCTATTTATACAAGGACCTCATACACACATCCCTTGATTACTATGCATGGTCCACCACTGACCTCACCTAATCTATACCCTCTTTAGCAAAGTGTTATAGAATTACATGTTGAGGTGTTGTAGTTAGAGCAAGGTATCTCTAGATAAAGTCACTTAATGGATTTTTATAATATAATTCATAATAATTTGTCACCCCAAATAACATATTATGTATTACCAGTAGGCTTCTTAGTTTCTAAACTAATACTCTATGAAGGTATAGGTTATGATGTTTCAAATAGACATACACTATTTATTCAAGATTACATTAAAAAATAACCTATTCACAATGTTATGATTAATAATGAGTAAAGTGAAAATATATGTAAAATGACACTAATTTGTAATATTAGATATTCAAAGCAATATCTACAAGCTACATTAAGAACAATCAAAGCATTTGATGGACATACACAAAATACACTTGGGCATTTAGTACTACCTCTCCAAGTGGATTCATAAATAATGGTTACTCCATTTATAGTCTTACCAAGCACATGGGTATTTAATAGGTTATTAGGATACCCTTAGATATAAAAGCTCCACATATTACCATCTATATAGTACATGAGTGCATCAAATACATACATTGTAATCAAGTGCTCAAAGTTCAAGGCATTTGATATAAGTACCCTCTACAGTCAATGGTAACTACTCATCATCCCTCACCAACAATACAATTGGTTATGGGACATATTCAAGAGAAAAAATAAAGATAATCAATGCACACATCAAGGAGCATATTAAAAAATTAGTTTTTTCACCTATACATGATATTCATATATTGTCAGTTCAAAGGAAAGTGTTACACCCTCCTAAAAAACAATTTTCATATCAAAGTGTTACTCAAATTTCAAAGTAATCCCAATATTCTATAGTGTATCCTAAGGCAATCCTCTTACAGTTTAGAATGTTCCACAATGAACATAGGTAGTATGACATATTCTTATTATATGACAAATTCCAATGAATCTTGCACCTTCTTGAGTTATACATCCTAAAAAAGATACCATAATTAATGATTAAGATAGTTATCTTTAAAAACTTGATGTATTTTCAGATTTTGATTCATCTACATGTAGCACTTTTCATTGACAAAAATTCACCATCAATATATTTAATCCAAGCACATGTTATGGACCTCCAATTGATGTAATCATAGGCTAAGTTTCATTCAAAAGATGTACAAAAAAAAGTATAAAATTTAAAAAATCAATAAGGTAAAAAACCTAAAAAAATTAAAATTATCAAAAATACAAAAAATAAATTGAATATTTAAAAAATGCAAAAACATTCAAAATATTCTCAAAAAATAAACAATTAGGACCAAAGCATGGCATGAATTTCTAGTTTACTTCTTTACATGTTAATTATCACTTACTTTGGTAAATAACATATATATATATATATTTGATAAGGTATGTGAGTGTGATGCAAGACATACATTATACATGGACTCATATACATTATATTCTTTTCTATATTAGAATAAGAATTCATATAAAAAGTGCATGATATAGATCATCACACCACTAATCAAGTTCAATAAACACAAAATATAGTGTTATGCAATGCCACACAATAATCCCAAGGGCACATGCAAATGATATTAATTATGTTACAAACAAAGGACATTTTCAAATGTTACACAAAATATAGGGCCAAGGGTTAAAAATAATGGACATGTTCAAATTTCACACATACTAAGAATAAATCTCATAAATATGTTCAAGAAAAATTATTACACATAAGGATCAAGGGCTATACACAATAATCAAACAATGGTTAGTCTATTATATAATAAATAAAAACATCAAAGGAACACAATTTTTTTGAAAACATGACTATTATGCAAATAAAGTTTATTGTGCATACTCAAGTTAAATTCTTTCTCATTTATTCTACAAATTCAATTATTAGAATAAAGAGGGGGTAAATGTAAAAACATAAATATGGTCATAGGGACTTGAAAATACAAAATATTGACACATATTGAACCACATGACCTATGCCCAAATACATGAATCTTATTCTCCATTCCTCTAAGCTATTCATCAATATGCAAGCTTAACCCTTTATTTTTTTTCATTATTATATATAGAACCTTCCAAGTTAAATTTTTAAACTACTTAATAGCACCCTAAGACTATCTATAGACAATAAAATCTATCCTTGGTCTTATAGGATAGGTCCATGCTATATGGACATAACTATTATCACATGCTTTTCCATCAAGATTGGCCATGTCTTGGACCAAATAGCATCTAGTTTTCAAATTTCAAATTATTTTTTGGGTCTTCCTTCATATTTCATAAGGTTGCCTAAAGTAAATTATCAAAAGACTCACATATTAATACATATCAAAAGTCATTTATTATCTCTAGTGTTGGCACTATCTATTGATATTTTTCATCCTATTGCACATTGAAAAAATATTCCATATTTATTCTAAATTCAAGATCATTCATAAGGAGAAACTACAAGCCAAGTATAAAGTATCTCAAAACAATATGAGAGTCTTCATTTTCTAGTATCAAAACCACATTTATAGTTACATGCACATACTTAATTGCAAAATCACTCTAGGTGGGAGAAATACTTGAGATTGATTTCTCCTTAGATTATTGTATATTTAGGTAGTTGTCAATCATGAAGGGGGTGATTGGGGTTCCCTTATTCCATTACACTCCCCCTCTCATTTTTGTAGGTTTTAATATTTTATGGTGCCCTTAGGATTTTAAAGACAAAATGAAGATAAAAATAAATTCTAAGTAACATAATATGAATCAAGATATCTTGCCCTACTCAACATGCATATATGTTTAAAGTGAAACACCAATAAACACATGGATGTCCATGTCAATAGACTCAAGTAACTTGCATTGTTGTTTACTTACAATGATCATGTCTTAGAATATTTTAAGATTCGACTCTTGATATATCACTATCAACATTCTTCATATGTTTTTATTTTCCTATCAGTCATTAGTCATAGTGGGACAATTTTGAGGTCAACATAATCAATTATCTTTCATTTCTATCCATTTATAGTGGACTTGTTTGGAAATAGTCTCAGATTCTATTCCTAATCTTAAGTAGCCATAGTCATATATTTTGATAATTTCCACTAGTAGATATCTAAAACAATCAATAAGAATCCCAATTTGAGCTAAGTACATTTATTCTTAGTGTTTTAAGAAAATTAGTTTTCCATATTTATTAAATTCTAAAATATGAATTGTTAATTATTTTACATCTTTAACATTCTGATATCTATCTAGTTTTACACATATTTCATAAAATACATACAATATTTTATCAAAAGTATGGTAAAAAACTAGGTGAGAGAATTATGTCTCACTTGATTTCCATCTTCAAAGTGTCAAATGCTAGGCAATGATCAATTATCAACAAAGGTGATTAATATGAACTTAGCCCACTATACTTTCCTAAGTTTTATAGGTTACTATCCCTCATAAGTATACCTAGGGTTTCAAGGTGAAGGATGTTAATTTATGGAGTTGTGTGCATCATCAGAGTTCAATATCTTCCCTACAAAGCTTTCAAAGACAAATGTATGTGACCATATAATCACAAAACCATATTTTAGATTAGGTCACTATCGACCAATACAAGTTAGTTTTGACTATAAATATTGACCCAAATTGATGGAACCAACCCTATGTACACATAAAAAAATTTAATTAATTAGATGAGTCACATGTTTTCTTTATTATGTTTTCCACTACTTTAACACAGTCATGGTTACACAATTGGTAAACAAATCTATGTACTCATCCCTTTGTTGCACATACCATATTTATCATATATCACTTGTCAAATTGTTATAGTCAATTTTAGTGGTTTACATTCAGATGTATGCTTAAATGATATATTTATCTATCTAAATTCATATACTAGTTTCCATCCTATTATGGATTTCAATTCCAAATCAAGGTGAAACAAGCCCATTGAATATTAGAGCTTTAAGTAGAGTAAAAAATGTCTAGACATTCCATGACATTGATAATGGAGCATTATTTCTTAGCAAGTGTCAGAAGAGAGACATCATAAAAATGATCATTGATTAATTACTAAGGTGACCTTCCAAGTAGATAAATTCCTATGATCAGAAGGCTACTATAGGTAAATTTAGTAAGAATATAACCAAAATATTATTTAATATGAACAAAAAGATGAGTAAAAAGACAAGTATTTATAATTGAGTGAAACAATCAAAATTAAAAAATATGTTGACTAGTGATGGTCATGCATGCATAAGCATCATATAAGAGCATGGAAAAAAATTGGTGAAGTTTTGACAAAATGGATGGGTTTGAAGCATGGCAAGGATAAAATCCCATTCAATCACATCATAGGTTTTATCAAATAATATTTTATCAAGGATATGTTTTTTGGAGGTGTGAAGATATTATGTCCCCTCTGCGACAACCAAAATGATATATAAGATATATATTATCATAATAAAACATATTCTTTTGCCTGACCATGAGAAACATATAGTTTCTAAGCTTGAGTGCTAGAGGTTTGGATTTGATATTGTAAGAAACATTCATAAGAGTGATTGGTCTCCAATTGGAAATGTGTTATATTCTTGTAATGGGTACACCAACATCAATATGAACTACAAATAAAACTCAAAAGAATACTTGCATACATGAAAAAGCATAGTATTTAGGATGGGTATCAAATTACCTCTTTTTGTATTTTATAAATATATTGAGCTAAATTTTGGTAGAGTTACAATACATCACAAAAGTTTCTTTTCTAATTGAAATACTCTCATACATGTTTAGAGAAGGAAAGAATCAATTAGGGTTGATAAAATAGAAAATATTATAAATATAGCAGAGACTCATGCAAAATCCCTATGTTTATATATGTGCAATTAATAAGGTATTCCCGATTTATTAAGTGCATCTTAATAATAATATAAAGGTGTATAATTATCAAATACATTAAAATCCCATGCTTAATATGATTTTTTTAAGGGGGAGGAAGGAAAAATAATTGGAAAATCCCCTTGATATGTATGTCCTTGAACCTGAACATAGCTATAAATTGTAAAAACCCAATGTCAATGAAGGCTATAAAGAAAACCCACAAAACATGTCACAAATAATGGTTGCAAAAATGTTGTGTTGAAATAAATTTGGTTTTGTGAGCCCATTTGTGTCAATAAAATATCTATATAAGTGAAGAAAAAATATATTTAATGATGTGTCATTCAGGCATGCCCTTATATGATATGGTTTAATTCAATGATGGTCAAGGCTTGTGGATGCTAAGCAATTTGAGAAATGAATAGAACAAGAGATCCATGAAACTATTTCCTAAAAGTAGTATGACACATTAGATTTTTTGGCTTGATTGTTGAGAAAATATCAATGCATCCCCCTCAAACTCATCATCTAATGTGTCTAAATGAATTTAATTGAAGAAATAAGAAGAATTGGGCCTACATGTCATGTCATTCTTAACCAAATAATATGGTGAAGGTCTGAAATTTTAAAATGTGTAAAACCAAGATGAATCACAAATATCACCAATTGCTAAAAATGAATGGTATTTCAAATATTCAATGACTACACCATGTGGTAAAAACTAACATGAATGAATGGATCAAAATTTTCAATCTTATATAACCAAGACAAATCACAAACATTGTGATTTTCTATAAATGAATGGTACTTTCAAATATTTAGTTACTACACAATGTGGAAAATATTTAATGACTACATCATCTATAATTTGATAAATGGACCTAAACTTAATTGAAAATATAGGGACATGTAATACCTTTTTATTTTGGTTCTCACCTATCTCAATAGTGCCATCCCTAAAACATCTAAAGAAGTGTTATTAACATCAAATATTTAGTTGATGTTAAAATTAATAAGGATATAAAGGATGATTTTGATTAAGCCATATGATGTATATAACCTCATTCAATTAAAAAAAAATGGGATTGAAAAAAAAATCTATTTTTTTATTTGGTTTTTTCAGAGAAGAATATAGTGGCGTACTCAATTTGCTAGTTTCATTCATCTAATTAAATTCACATTATTGTTCTTTATTTCAACCTTTGTAAGGCAATCCAATCATTTTATTCTATCTTGCATGTGCATGGATACCTAATATGTATTTTTGTAGGATCTATATTGATGATGGTTGTACTTGAGCACATCAATTTATTCTTGAAATATTGATAAGAACTTATAAGTACATTGTGTATTTTTTCCACTCATATATAAATCATCTAAGATACATTTTTTAGTAGTTCAATGTGTATTTTATGCCGAATATCCTACAATTTCAATGTGATCCTTGTATGCAACACCATTTCCTTCTTACTTGGTAGTTATAATGGCTCAAAAATCATGTATTATGGTAGGATGGAATGGCATCCATAATGACCTTATTAACATTAATATTCATTAATATATAAGTAATAGAATTTGTGACATGTCAATTTTATACACGCATTGTGATATACTTGAGCATTGGATATTTTGTGGTGTACTTTTGAGAAGCATCATCTTCAATTCATTCACTCTTATGATCATTCCATTATTTGTACTCATTGAACATGGGTACTAATATGGAATATGGTGGGGTGTTCATGTTTTACTTGAGCATGATATTTTGATTCTTTAAAACTTATCAACATATTTTTTAAGCTTATGTAGGTTAGTGTATTTTCATTCAACTTCTCCTTATCATAATACATATTAACAGGGGATGTTAGTGTATATTATGACATACATTCTCGTATTGTCTAAGATACACTCTATATAGATAAGCACAACTCATACACACATCAATATACATATTTATTTATAATAATGTATTTATAAATAATAATTTATTAAATAGTTATCCTCAAAATAGGATTTGTCTATTTTGAGCTAATATCCTAATATATAGAGATTCATTCCTATCTTAAAGCTACTTACTTATCTATTTAAGAAGTTAAAAGGCATGGATGAAGATCTACTAATTTAATATTGCATTGTAATCTATTTAAGAGAATAAATGACAAGATCTTTCTAGAATAACATTTAAGCATAAATAATGAATGTAAAAAAGGTAAGATATTACCTCAAAGTAGTCCAAACCATTAAGTGTGAGAGACAATTTTTAAATAAAACTCCACATGCATTAATATGGAAGGATTTATACATGTATGTATGTAAGTATGTATGTTATAAAAATCCTTGTATGTTATAAAAATCCTTGTAAGTGTCCACCTAAGGGGTTTTATATAACATTTAGGATTTTACTCACGTACACTAAGCACTCTAGATTATGGAGATATGGAAAGTAAATAAATTGATACATTCATGGAAGATTACCATATGCATGTGAATATGAAATATATCAAGTATAATCTATACTAACCATAATGAAATAATCTAAAGCAGAAGACAAAGGTAAGAAACTACTCGATGGGGGAGAGAGAGAGCAAGCTCCACCATGAATCCTCCAAGAATACTTTTAAAAATGAACCAAATGAACATGAAATATATAGAATAAACTCTACCCTTTACCCTTTAAAGAGGGTGAGAGAGTTTAAAATATATAGATGACAGTATGGGTACATTATCTATGTGAATACAAGGATAACCATTGATTAAGAGAGTTGATAAATGGTGGAGAGTGAATCTACAAATATAAAGTTGGATCCATGCCAAATTAATATGATCCATTGATAACAAATAATATCAATGGTCATAATATAAAATAATGTTAAGTTGATAAAGTAACACAATAATAAATCAAAGAAACAAGATAATACACTAAAGTGTGCTAATACATGACTAAAGTATGCTAACCACATGAATACGAAGACTCTCAACCATGGTTAGAGAGTGTAAAAGGTGTAAAAATGTATATTCCATCACCCTCCATAAATGGGATCATAGATGAATAAGTGAAATAATGGTCACATTTACCACATAAGCCTAGTACTTTAGAATCTCTAGCATCTCAAAACTTTGGAATATGATGAAGCACAAAAAATGAGAGAATGTGATTAATATTCTAGTCTCACATCAAATGAAAGGATGCTACATCCAAATAAGTCACCCAATGTATGAATTAGTCCTAATTATTAGAGACCAAGATGAACTACATTTCCTTGGCAATGACTATACTACTTCCAAGGGCATCACTCCTCTAGAAGAGAGAGTTAAAAAAATTTGTTTATATTATCACTATGGGCCTCAAAAAGACCTATGGTAGAGTTAATGTACTCAACTGATAAATGTGTGTGTCTTCATAATCATGTACTCCAAGAATATATTTAAGCCTCATAAAGGTAGCTTCACACAAAGGCTTAGTGAATATATTTGCAATATATTCTGAGCTTGGATAATATTTCAATGTGATTAAATTTT
This sequence comes from Torreya grandis, assembly GCA_037957365.1. Classification (NCBI taxonomy): domain Eukaryota; kingdom Viridiplantae; phylum Streptophyta; class Pinopsida; order Cupressales; family Taxaceae; genus Torreya; species Torreya grandis. The sequence continues at coordinate 1,422,633 of JARHVA010000241.1, read as the reverse complement.
TAGAAAACCATTCATTTTATGAAAGTGAATTTAAATATGTTTTGATATATCATGAAAGGATTTTTGGCCATATCTATGTAACTCTAGTTATCTATGTCAATCGTTGAAGGAGGAAACTTTATGTGTAAGTGATCTAAAAGATGAGTGATCCACATAGCTTCCTTGGAAACCTCCACTAGTGCCATGTACTTATCCTGAGAAGATGAACAAGAAATGTATTTTTTTTGGAAATTATATAATAAAAACATGCAAAACCAAGAAATAAATCATATCCACAAGTATATTTCCTATCATCAACCCAATTGTTGTCGGAAAAAACATGAAAACTCATAATAAAACCAACATCATATCTCAAGACAAAGGTATGAGTGCCCTTAAAATATCTCAAGATGCATTTAAATATATTCAAATGTTATTTTTATGGATTATGCATTAGTATATAAATAAATCCAACATCAAATACAATATCATACCTTATATGTGTAGAATAGTTAAGCCTTCCATAAAGGGACCTATAGTGAGTATGATCAATGAATGGGGAAGAGGCCTCTATATAAGTCTTGCATTTTGTTTCTATATGAGTTTTAAAAAGATTTAAATATTTAATTTCAAAGTCTCTAAGTGTGTCTAAATCATATTTAGCTTGGGAGATAAAGATCCTAGTGGGTTCTTGCCAAACATGTAGGCCTGAGAAGTGATGCATAAGTCTAAGTTCATTCATTTCACAACATGTATAAAGTTCAATTTTAAAGTTGTCAATAAAATAATCATAAGACCCATTCATAACAATATCATACACATATTAATAAAAAAAACATACATCATTTCATAATTAAACATATAAATCATGAGCACATTCACATTGTTTAAAATAAGTTCTTAAAAAAATGGTTTATCTTGTTGTACCAAGCCCTAGGGGATTTTTTGAGTCCATATAAAGATCTTTTTAATTGGAAAACAAGTTTTGAATCTTGAGAAAATATAAGTGGTTATCTCATGTAAAATTATTCTTATGTATTCCCATAAAGGAATACACTTTTAACATCCATTTGATGGATAGACCAATTGTGACTAGCAGTAATGGATATCAAAAGCCCAACATTGGTGATTCTTATCATAGTGAAAATTTTTAATCATAATATTCTCCCTCAATTTGTGATAACCCTAAGGAAAAAAATTTATCCTTGTGTTTATCTATGGTTCCATCACTTCTAAATTTTGTTTTGGAGACCCATTTGGAACTAGGAACATTTTTGTCACAAGGTTTTGGGATAAGTTTCCAAGTGGTGTTTTTCTCAAGTTTTGTCAACTCGTGTTTCATGGATTCTCTCCAATGAAAGTGTTTATTTTATTATTTTTAATATTTGGGGTCAGCATGATCATAAATTTGAGCTACAAATTCAAAAGATGTGCACCTAGATCTTGTGTAAGTAACAAGTGGTAGATGTATTTCTAGGAAAACTATCAAAATTATCTTAGGATTTAGTCAAAAATTGATTTTATTTCCAAAATTTGAAGATGGTTTATCTATTTTTTCTTACAATTTATGATGTGGGTTAGATATTTATTTTAAAAAATGAAAACTATGATTTTGATTCACCAAAACTTGATTATATTCAAATGCATTGAGATCATCATGATTTGTGTCCAAAGTTTGATCATTTTCCAAGGAAGCAATCTTTATATTATTGTCTAAGAATGTTTTTTACAAGATTTTATTTTTATTATCTCCCAATTTTGATTATTTTATTCTAAAGTGTCATTCTCTTGTGTGGGTTCTAAGGGAGGTGAATCCAAAGAGCTAGATGAGCTAACCAAGGGAACACTATGTGATGAGTCTCCTATTTTAAAAGATGAATTCTCAAAATGAGAAATAGGTGTGGGAGAAGATAAGTGAAAGGGTTTATGAAAAGATAAATTCGAATCATCATGAACTTCCTCATTATCTTTTATGTTTAATAAGCTAGTAAAACTATCTTCCATGAACACAACACTTCTTGCATCTTTTATGGAATAATTTTTAGGATTATAAATATGATACCCTTTGATTTCCTCGCAATAACCCAAAAACATTCCTTTTCAAGATTTATCATTTATTTTCCTCCTTTTCTCATCTAAAATATGTATAAAATCTTCACACACAAAGACCCTAAATTTTTTGACACTAGGTTTATGTTTGGTCCAACATTCTTCAAGTGTAATGTTTTGTAAAGCTCTAGTTGGGTTTATATTCAGGATGTAAATGATAGTGGTGGAATATTATACCCAAAATTTCAATGGAATGTGATGATAATAAATCATAGATATTACCATTTCCATGATTTTCCTATTATTTATTTTAGTAAATCCATTTTGTTGTGGAGTATAAGGAATGGTTTTCTCCTTTTTTATTTCATGTGTTTGGAAGAACCCATGAAATATTTTGGACTCATACTCTCCCCCATTCTCACTTATTAATATCTTGATTTGATAACCACTTTGGTTTTATACAAGTGGTTTGAAGGTTTTGAAGTGGGATAAGACTTCATCCTTACTTTTGAGCAAAAATATCCAAGTTTTTATATAAAATTCATCTATGAAGGTTAAGGTGTATATTTTTCTTCCAAATTTTGGAAAATTCAAAGGACTCATTAGGTCACTATGCACAAGTTTAAATGGAATGGAATCTGACCATGAATTTCTGATATCAAATTTATCCTCATGAATTTTCCTTTAAAGTAACCTTCACATTTGTGATCTTGGATTTTCTCACTTAAATCTAAGTTTTCTACCATGATTTTATTTTTCAAAAACTACATGTTTTGAGAGTTTATATGACACAATCTCTCATTCCACAAGTTGTATTTGTGTTTATTGTTTTATATGAATCCATAGTGTTGTATGGATGGGGTGGTGTCATATAGAATGAATAATCCATTCTTCAATGTACCAATTTCTATTTGTTTATTTTATGAATCATAAATCATACATCTCTCATTTTCAAAGAGTGCCACTCTTCCTTGTTTAAGAAGTTATTTGACACTTAATAGTTTTATTCTAAGGGAAGTAATGAGAAGTACATTTGTGATTTATTTCCACATATCCACTAGAAATGGCATCTAAAATGGAGTCATTCCTAATGAAAATAAATTGATCTTCATCTTGTTTTTTTTCAAAACCATTATTATCATAGGTCATGTGTTGAGTGCATCCACTATCAATAACCCATGTGTTTATTTCATTTGAATTCAATAAAGTAGTTTGAATGTTAAAGAGAAGTTTTTGGTTTGTGTTTTCTCGATTGTTCAACCCAAAGAGGCTTCCACCTTCCGTGAACCAATAATCAAGTTCCTTATGGAAAAATTTATTGCATATGGGACAAGGAGGGTGTTTTTTCCATTTTTATTGGTCAAAATTATGATATTAAGAGTTACAATAGTTGAAATTGTTGTGATTATTACTATTGTGGTTGTTGTGTTTTTGTTTGTCCTTATTTTAATTATTGTTTTTGTATGGGTCGTTTGTGTTTTTCCAAAAAAAATCTTATTTATTTTGGCCTTTATTTTTGTAGAAAGGAGGATTTTGATTTAAGTTGTTGGTGTAGAGGACCTTTTGGTTGGTTTATTGTGTAATTAAATCCTCCACACCTTTGATTTTTTAACACAAACTAGTGAAGGTGAGGTTTTTACTAGCTTCATCATCAAAATATATCAGTTGTATAAAGTTATCATATGTAAGAGGTAGAAAACATGTGAATTTATATATAAGACATTTGTCATCAGAGCAGCCAACTCCTACTTATTCAAGTTGTTATCTAAGTGCACTCATATGATCAAGATATTTACTAATAGAGTCAAAGTATTCAATTTTGATGCAATCCATTTCAGTTCTAAGTTTTAATTTTATTTGAGGAGAAATGTCCTCAAATTTAGTTTTCAAATACTCTTAGTTTCTTGAATGGTGGAGATTTTCAAAATCTTTTTTTAGATGGTAGCTTTTACTGCATCTGATAAGAATGACTAGATGATTTTATAATATGGGGTATAAAGAGGATCAAGGCAACATATGGTGCCATCAACGACTCCCCAATATCTCTATAAGGTATTTATAGAATTATCCTTCCATATCCCATAGTTCTCCCCATCAATAATGATATAGCGTTTGGGTTTATGATAAGGAGATGAGGAATGAGAATAGGAGGTTTAGAGGTTGAGGTATTTTAGTTTTGAGTTTGGATTTTTTGCATGAAAGTTTCCATTTGGGTTATTTTGGATTTGCATAAATAATTGAATTTGAGACTAGAATAATCCAATCAATTATGTGACATCTAAAGATTGAGATGTGGGTGGAGTAGAGGAATCCATCCTAAACTCACAAGGGTTTTTGTGTGTGTGTTTTGAAATTTTTAAGAATATTAAAAGTGTTTTCACCTAAAGTAAATAAACTTGAGGTGATTTTTTCTATAAATTTATAAAAAGTCATAGTTTCATTTTTATTTCAAATAAACTAATTTTTTCATCTAAAAAACTAAGGTTTTGAAAATTTCACTCAAATCAAAGTTTTCATCAATTTTTCCAAAGCTTTAAATCAAGCATCAAAAACATGGAATATGAAATCCATTGTAAAAATTTTGAGCATTCAAAAGGAGTATGAATCATTTAATCAATCAAGAGAGCATTCAAAATTCAAAATAAAGCAAAAAACTTAATATGTAAAGTGAGAGTGCTAAAACAAACATGTCATAAAATATGATTTACATATATTTGATGTAATAAAAGTATATCTCTAAAGAGAAAAGAGACAACTTCCATAACAAAGTGCTAATCCCATTTTGGATAGTACATGGTCAAAATAAGTTTTTAAAATTATAATCTATATGCAAATCCTACGTGAAAAATATTTAATAATCACACCACTATGAGTAAAAGGTAATCCAATATTATGCAAAATTATTAGTTAGTCTCAAATAATACATTTGTCCTTGACAAATTACAATAAATGATGTAAGCACAAAAGTAATAATTCCAAATTAAGGTTCTAAACCTATCAAAGCTCAAAATATTTAACATGAAACATCATAAGGAAAACATCATAAAGGATTAAATTCAAAATATTAAAGAAATTACTTCAAACTAAAAATAACTTTCTTTAATTTGCAAACAATATGCTCTTTTCTTTTCTTAATAAAATTAGGAGGTTGAGACATATAAAATTTTTCATGTAAATCATCATTCAAAAAATTATTCTTAACATTAATTTAATAGACATGCCAATGCGCATGAGGAAATCGAGCTTAAAAATCATTAATTGTGGGTAACTTAGCTATGGGAGCAAAGGTTTCTCTATAATCAATAATTGGTTTGAAAAATAATATAACAAGACAAAAATAGCTAAGTTCTTTCATTATTATTATTTTTTATTTGAAAACATTAATATGTAAAAAAACCATGATCACACAAAGCTTATGGAAAAGGTGCCACTCCACTTATCAAATGAATATAAACAATGGATTAAAGAAGAAGAAATGGAAGGCATTAAACTAGTGCACACATAAGAAAAGGTAATATAATCTAAATCAAATAGAATGATAATGCCACTTGGAAAAGAAAGAATGTGAAAATAATAGAGTTAAGAAGGTGTTTACGTAAGTCAATGATATGAAGGCATGATAAATTTTTATAATAGAAAACCAAGATCATAATTAAAAGAATATTAATACACCAATTAATGAAGGCCACAACTCTGAATGAGAACATCAAGATTAAAGAAATGAAGGCACCATAAATAATAGAAATCAAATAAAAATATTAACACAAGAGAGAAATACAAAATTATAAAATAATAAGGAAATAAATCTTATGAGCTATGAAACTATTAAAGATGCTAACTTTGAGGAAAAGATCGAGCTGAATATGCCTTGGTTTTAATATAAAATGCTAAAACTTAAAAATAAAAAATGTTAAATAAAGGGAATTTTTTAGATTGAGATGCCACTTATCATGCTAAAACAAAATAATAACAAGATGAAAGTATTAAGTTTTCAAAATCAAATGAGTAAGGAGAATGCTATATAATACCAATACCAAACTAAAATGTCGATCAACAAGGAATACACAGAACCAAAATGGTATCAAACCCACACACTACTAAAACCAAACATAATGAAATCAGTATTATTACCATGTAATACTTTAAAATTTTATTTAAAATTCCAAAATTGAATAGAAAAAAACCACACACCATGCATTTCTAAAAATATTGCATAGTCCTACAGATGAAAATGCCAAAGAAGTAAAAATAGTCTAAATAAAGCATTCTATTAGTACACTTACAATGTAAGAAAGGAAGGCATGATAAATTAAGCACCAATATGAGAATTAAAATGTGAAATAGAAAATTCCAACACAGTATTGAGCATGAAAAAGCTAAATAAGGAAATTAAACATATGAAGGCATTTAGGAAAGAATACTACTTATTGTCACACAACACCAAAAATGAAAACACCAAAGAGGAATAAAATTCCAAAAACAAAAATAATATTGAAATGCCACTTATAAGAGTAAAAAACATAAAAGGATATGCTAAAAACCAATATCAATGTTATAAAAAATACCAAAACTAATATACAAGAATTATCAATACTGAGTTATGAAATGCCATGTTGAATTTTATATATATATATATATATATATATATATATATATATATATATATATATATATATATATATATAATTCAAATAATGGATGAGAATAGTAATAAAACACCAAAATTTGAATATATGAGAACACCAAATGCTGAAGAATATGCATTACCAAAATACAATTAGCATTTTATTATTCAGGGATTAGCACAATGTAGATGGAAATGCCAAAGAAATGTTTAAGATCGGAGATACTTTCTCCACATTAGGTACAATCCCAAAAAGCAAAATAGATTTTAAGGAAAAAAGGAGATAAGAAATCTAATAATGAGTTAGGAAAAAAGATTAAAGACACAAAAAAATGTTTTCAAGGGTGTTAGCCCTTGAAAAAAACTATGTTAAAAAAAATTGCTTATCCACCCAAACACCTACAAATACTTATGGTTCAATGTTAATAACGAATTGTGATGATACCATGAAAGAATAAATGATAAGGTATTTACAAAATAATATTTAAGCATAAGTAAATGATTGCACAAAAAGGTAATATATTACATCAAAGTAAGCCAAACCATATAAATAAGAGACACAAATTATTAAGTGGAGAAAATGAATCAATGGAATAAACCCCATGTGCATTAATAAAGAGATCTTAAAAAACAATATCATTCAAATTACAATCTTTATGAAGAGAGTATATGATATAGAGAATATATAAGGAAAATAAGATTTAATTTTTTGAAATGTTGAGAAAGGAGAGTAGAGAGATATTTAAATAGAGTGAGGAAGCCAAAAGGAGTTACAAAGAAACTTCCTCATAACCTTGGCAAATATTTTTAGAGTTTGTCTAGTGTCACTAAGCCCTATGAGGTAAGGGGGAAGTGTGTGCCAAGTGTTTTGAGAGTTACATATGACATGTGACTCCAACATTCCCTTAAAAGGGAAAAAAATAGGTATGAAAACTCACATATTCTATTGATATATGAATTAAAAAATTGTATGGGGATAAACCAACACAAATCTATATAAATTTGGGATGATAAAATGAACCCAAATAAATATTAATCTCCAACAACATTGAGGGTCCATATTATTCATATTATATTGCATTTTTTTATGTGAAGACAGTCATTTGTCTTCCTCCACATGTAAGCATCATTAATATATTTTTAGCCATTCTATCTTAGAATATATTTTTTTAATAGTTCATATATATGTGCATGCAATTGTGGGTGAAAGTCTATAGGTTTCTTCTTCATAGATCTTAGAACGTATACTAGATCCAATTATCATTGGCCATTCTAAAAGTATAACACGATGAACTTTGGATCATTAGCCATGGGAACAAAAAACAATCCATGTTGATGAAATAAACCAAGATCCAAGGTGGAAGGCTTCCAAGTATATTATGTGAAGGTAAGGACCAATCATGCTTGACAATTTTTTTGAGAATTCATAAAGGAATCCATCCTTCCCTAGAGATTTTTCATCAGCCATTTAAATAATTGATTCATGTAACTCATCAATGGATTAAAAAAATCATAGGAAACACGTTCGACCTATGTGAATTACAAATGAACCACTAAAATGTAGTGAGAAACCAAGGCTTGGAGAGTACCATGTAGATCTATGAGATTTTTTTCCTATAATTTATATATACTTGATTTGGTCCATTAAATTTCTAGCTTGAATGTGTTTAGATAGTTATTGGGAGACCCTAACACCAATATTAAGCATGTGCACCTAGGCATGAAGTTGAGAACTTATGGCCTAGTGAAATTACATTAGTTTGATGGTTTGGTGAAGTTGGTCCAATTACACTTGTAAATACATATAAAACAAAGGTAATTCAAGCCATGGGTGAGACACATAAACACTTTATAATACGATGCATGAGACCATTGATGGATAACCAGAAGCTTTCTACCAAAAAATCACATTAATATAGTCATGTATTTAATGGTACCTTCCTACCACTCAATCCTACCCTTATTTGAGGTGGGATAAAGAACATGATTCTACACCTTGAAAATATGGTTACACATCCTCTCATAGGCTAAGTGGGATATATTGATGTATGAACATCTATGTTCATAAGAAATATTACATCAACCAAAAATATATGCTAGTTTATAAATTGTCTAATGTTGTGTTCCACAAGGTTTCATATCATATTTATGTTTTGTTTTGATTTTGTTCAAGTCTTATTTGTTCCATTTATTGTATTTGTGTTGTTTTGTGTTATCCTTTTTAAGGACTTTATTTAGTTAAGTTCTATGTTTCTTGTGAGCAAACATGTGTTTTACTGATCCATGTATTTTTTGTTTCACAGTTAGATAAAATTACCATTTAATTGAGTCTAAAAAACCTAATGTGGATTGTTTTAAGAATATTTTCTTATGACGTAGTTGTGAAAATATGTTATGTATGTTTCTATTATTCTATGACATTTATTTGATATATAATATTACTTTAATATTATTATTCACTAAAAATATAAATGAGTAGGATATATTTTTGGAGGTCATTTGATAGCTGAAAAGGAAGTTGTGTGTCAAGTTTCTAGTCATTTTAAGAAACAATGATAAATTACCACATCATCCTTGAACAAATGTAAGAGTCATAGTACTAAGGTTTTTGTGATCATTTTTAGATTTAATGCATTGTAATGTTGAGTGACTTTCTAAGTATTTGTGATGTGTTATGAAAGGGACCATTGCTATTTGATTGTAAATTCATTAATAAAGTCATAGAAATGGATAAGGATTCATCTACTAATGTTTGTAATCTATTTTGAGATGGGTTGAAATAAAATGTGTTATTATTCCTTGGGACTATGAAGGCATCTAATAATTATTATATTTAAGGTTTGAGACTCACTCAAGTGAGTTAATACTATTAGTGAGGTAAAATCTTTTAATGTAAGTAGGTGGGTCTTGTGTCTATATAAACGTTCCCTATACTTTTTCAAATATATTTTTGGGGGAAAGAGTTAATAGAGTACTATATTGTATCTAAGAGTAAGATTGAAAATACTAAATTAACAAAATGGATATCTATGAATATGATGTAACAGTCTCATTGCAAGATCATGATATCATTGTGTCATTGTGTTTTTACATTTATTTTTATTGAAATTAAATAAATATCTGAGTTGTTGTTTCATTTGATTGCAAATGTTTTTGAGTATTCTAAGGGATTCAATTTCTAAGAATTTATTAATTGATATCCCTAACTAAGATTGCATTATATGGTATCAATGCAAGGTTTTAGTCCTTATTATTTATTTTTTCTTTCAACTTTTTCTAGTGGAGGTAGAAAATAGCTACAAATATATTTCAATGAGATCATTGGGAAAAAATTGTAATGTTTAAGTAAATGATTGATCTTATATCATTATTTAGTATTATATCATAATTTGGTATCTATATATTTAATTTCAAATGAAAATGACACATTGAGGAGGCTTAGGTAGTAGAAAAACATGAGTGATTAGAGCATCTAGAGTAACAAACATGGTAGAAGCAATAAGATAAATTCAACCTAGATTGAACATTGTGGAAATCAAACATCATGGATTTAAAATATTTGATGATTAAAGTGATGCAAAGGTTTTAGAATAAGCCCTTGAAGATCATGTTTTAGAATAAGAAGAAGAGGTTGATGAACTTGATGATATATTATTATTATATATTAAAATAATTATAGGTAAATCAAAGTTGGAATTTGGAAGTTTAAGTCTTGAAGAGCTCATTGATTGGATCACTGATTTATAGAAATAAATTTAGTATGAAGATATGAAATATTTTAAATGAGTTAATTTTTCTAGTGCAATGTTGAAATATCATGCATATTTATGGTGGGAACATGTATAAGTTGAGAGAGTACGCAAAGGTAAATAAAATATTAAGACATGGGATATATTTATTGCCAAGCTAAAAGATAAATTAAATCAGATGGATAGACAAAGATAAATGATTTTCAAAGAATATACCGAGGGGTATTATAGATTTAATATAAGAGTGGGTCAAGTGGAATGTGACATTGAGAAGATATCAATATATGTGAATGAATTATGTGTGGAAATTAAATTTGAGTTTAATATGATAAAAATATGATATGTTAAAGAAGTCTATTAGTATGTGTTGAAGGTAAAATAAAAGTTATTATGAAAATAACAAGGAGTAACATCAAGAGGAAGAGGAATATTCACATGTGGAAGTGGATCTTGTAGAGATTATCCTACATAAATGCAAGAGGGAAATGAAATTAATTTTCAACATATAAGTGGTAATACCCAAATAGGTAGACATAATTTTAGAGGTAGAGTATCTTATACATATGGAAGAGGTAGAAGTTATGTATATAATGTAACATGTTTCAGATGTGGTGAGATTGGTCACAAATCATTTTAATGTCCACATATACATACAAAATAAATAAAATAACTGATGCAAATGCTTATATCACACAATCATATGAATAAAGTGTTGTGTCTATTCATAACATAGATGCACTAGAAATTGGAGAAGTTATCATGATACATCAAAGAGAGTATTGTTTAAGCCTACAAAGGAAGAAGATAGTCCTACACAAAGAAATAATTTGTTCATAACCATTTTTAATTCTAAAGGTAAGTGTTTCAAATGGATTGTTGATAATGGAAGAACAGATAATATTATTTCACAAGAGATGGTAGATAAACTTAAGTTCAAAAAAGTTTTGCATATGAACCCATATAAGAATTCATGGTTATTGAAATGACATTAAGTTATGGTGAATGAATAATGTCTGATAAGTTTTCAAATTGGTACTTATAGAGATGAATTTTTATGTGACATAATACGTATGGATGTTTGTCATATTTTGTTTGGAAGGACTTGGCAATTTGACTATAGGGCATAAAATGAGGGTTGTGATAATACATAACCTGTTTTGAAGGATAATTATGAAGAATTAGAATAGAATGTAAAAGTGTTGATATTTTTAGGAACTTTGTTTTGAAGGAGATGAAGCATAGTGAATGTTATGCATTAATTTCAAAGCTAGTGTAAGAATAAAGATTGCCACAAAAGGTAAATGAGATATTGAATTTGGGTAAATTGTGTCTAATTATGTTCCAAATAGATTATCATTGATGATAATTATAAGTTAACATATGGATTTGATACCTAGTTTGAGTTTATTGACCAAAGCAACACATAGATTTACTCTAAAAGAGAATAAGGAAGTATGGTGACAAGTTCAAGAGTTATTAAATAAGATTTTGAACAAAGAAATTTTAATCCCATGTGAAGTACCAATATTAATAACACCTCAAAGGAGTGGAACATGAATAATGTGCACTAATTCCAGAAAAATTAATAATCTTATTATAAATTATATATTTTCATTGCCATTCATGAATGATTTGATCGATTGTTTGAGTGGAGAAAGATACTTTAAAAATATTGATTTGAAGAGTGGATATCACTAGTTTTGTATAAGATACGGAGATGAATGGAAGAAATCACTCAAAATAGAAGAAGGATTGTATAAGTGGTAGGTTATGATATTTGGTTTTACTAATGTATTGAGTTCATTCATGAAGTTGATGAATGAATTTCTTGAGCCATTTTTGGGTACATTTTTCATTGTGTATCTTGATGACATATTGATTTTTAATAAGATGTAGAAAGAACATTAATGATATCTATACAAAGTGTTAGAAAGGTTGAGAGAGGAAAGTTACTTGCAAATTTCAAGAGATGTAGTTTTATGAAGAAAGAGTTGGTATACTTGGGATTTTTGATTTCTCAACATTTGAAGATGGATCCATAAAGGTCTGAGTTATATTGGATTGGTTGTCACCATAAAGTACATGTGAAGTATGAAGTTTTCATGGACTAATAAGTTTTTACAAGAAGTTCATCAATAATTTTAATGGGATATGTACATTGATCACTAATGTGATGCTTAAAGATAAAACAAAATGTGTATGGAAAATGGAAGTAGAATATAGTTTCCGAAGATTGGATAAGAATATAAAAAAGCATTTAATGTTAGCAATTTTTGAATTTTAGTAAAGTCTTTCGATTATATTCTGATGTGAGTGGCAGAAAAATAGGAGTAGTATTAATTCAATAAGGAAGACCTATTTCCTTTCTCTATGAAACTTTTAGTTATGCAAAACATTAGTATTCAAAATATGATTAGAATTTTTATGTAGTTGTGCAAACATTGAAGAAATATAGACATATTTTTTGTAAAATGAATTTGTATTGTATATAGATCATCAAGCATTAAATTTCATTAATATTCAAATTAATTTTGATTAGATAAAAGTGAAGTGGGTTGCATTCCTATAGAGTTATTCATTTTTGTTGAAACATAGGATTGGAAAGTGTAACAGAGTTGTTGATGCATTAAGTAGAAGAATTATTTGTTGAATGAATTAAGAGTGTAAGTAATAAGATTTGATCTTGTGAAAGAATATAATTAATAATATGAATATTTTCAAGAAGCATAGAGGTCATGTAAAGAACCAATGAGTAAGGATAGAATGCCATGATTATATTGTTTTATTTAGGAAGGTTTGTTATTCAAAAGAAGGCAATTATGCATACTAAGAGGTTCAATGCAGGATAATTTGATCAAATAAAATAATAATAGAGGATTGGAAGGTCATTTTGGTTATTAAAAAACATTATCACAAGTGGTAGATAATTAATATTGGTCAAGAATAAGATTAGATGTACACAAATTTGTCCAATAGTGTACAGATTGCCAACTAGTGAAAGAGAGAGGTCATCATACATGGTGGTATCAACCATTGCCTATTCTAGAGAAACCATGGAAAGATATAAGTATGGATTTTATTTTAGTTTTTCTTAGAAAACATAAAATAAATGATTCAATATTTGTGATTGTTGACAATTTTTTGAAGATGGCACATTGTGTAACATGTAAAAAGATTAGTGATGCAACAAACATTTATTATTTGTTTTTCACAAAGGTTATGAGATTGCATGGTTTATCAAACAATATATTATCATAAATAGATGTGTTGGAAATTTATATATAACATTGTGGAAGAATTTGAACACTACGCTAAATTAATTTCAATATATCGTCCATAGAGAGATGGAAAAATAGAAATAGTCAATAGACGTTTGGATAATCTTTTGAGATGTTTAGTTGAAGGTAAGTAGCATAATGTGGTATCCCAACCTAAGTTTAATTATAAAAATTCAATATATATAAGTATATGGAAGACATCATTTCATATTATTTATGGGTCAAGTCCAAGAGGAGTTTAAAAATTGAGAGACATAAAGAATGAACAAAAGAGAAGTGATAAAGCAAAAGATTTTTCAAAGCACATGTAAGAAGTACATAAAAAATTAAAAGAAAATTTGGAAAGGAATACATCCTAATATAAAAAAATATAAAGAGAAGTGCTAAAGCAAAAAAAAATTCAAAGCATATGCAAGAAGTACATAAAAAAGTAAAAGAAAATTTGGAAAGGAATACATCCTAATATAAAAATATGTAGAAAAGGATAGAAGAGGAGTTGAATATTAGGTGGGAGACATAGTCTTAACATATTTGAGAAAAGAGAGAATTCCAAAGGGAACATATGATAAGTTAAAATAGAAGATGATTGGTCCTTACATAATTTTGTAAAAAATTAGGAAGAATGCATATGTAGTAGATTTGCCTAAAGGTATAGATATATTGACTATTTTAAAAGTAGTTGACGTATATCTATATTATGAATAAAAAAGTAGTGAAAGTAAAAATGCATATTTTGAAGAAATAGATTTAGAAATTTTGCATGCCTGAAAGATAATGTGAAGATAAAGAATAAGTGATTGGCATGCAAGTTGAAAATACTACAAGAAATAAGGAATATAAATAATATTTGGTAAAATGTAAAGGCTAAGAAATATATATAATATATGACATGGGTTAGTGCATCATAAATACAAAATAAGGAATATTGTTAGCATAATTCTTAGAATTCACATGAGCAGGATCACATGTTTATTTTCTTACTCGGGATGTATTATTTAGGATCATCCAAGTTCACAAGTAATCTTGCATCAACCAAAATTATATTTTAGTTTATAAATTGTCTAAGTGTTGTGTTGCATAAGGTTTCTTATCACACTTATATTTTTTTATGAGTTTATTCAAGTCTTTTTTGTTTCATTAATTTTATTTGTTGTTTTATGTTTCCATTTTTAAAGAACTTGTTTAGTGAAGTATTATGTTTCCTAGGAGCACGCCTGTATTGTAATGATCTATGAATATTTTGTTTAACAATTGTAGATAATTACCATATAGTTGAGTCTAAGAAACCTAATGCAAACTATTATAAAAATATTTTGTTAAACATAGTTATGCAAAGATGTTATGTATATTTCTATTAGTTTATGACATTTCCTTGAAGTAAAATTATTTTTTGAGAAGATTATTGAGCACATAGATAGATGAGTAGGAGAAATTTATAGAGATCATTTGATAGCTGATAAGGAATATATGCATCAAGTTTCAAGTAATTTAAAGAAACAATAATAAAGTATCACATCATCCATGAACAAATGTAAGAGTCATGATATTGATGTTTTTATGATCTTTGTTGGCTTAACACATTGTAATGTTGAGTGACCTTCTAAGTATTTGTGATGTCTTATGGATGGAAAAATTGATAATTGATTGGAAATTGATTATGAAAGTCATGAAAGTGGATAAGGATTCATATACTAATGTCCATGATATGTTTTGGGATGCGTTGAATTCAAATGTATTCTTGTTATTTAGGAATATGAATACATTTTATATTTATGACATTTAAGGTTTGGGACTTACTAAATTAATTAAATACTATTAGCGGGGTAAAATCACTTAATGTAAGTGGGCATGTCTTGCATCTATATAATTATGCCCCGCTAATACTCTGAGGATTGTGTGATATAAAGTATTTATTCATTGAAATCCATAGTTGTGACTAAATTAAGAATTGAGATAAAAGTGGTTCTTGAAAAAAATAGTCGATTTAGATCCCCATGAAATGGATAACTTTATGGGAGAGTGGTCAGATAATAGATCATCAATAACATTAGTGACTAGTTTTTCAATTTATATTACAAATAAAAATAAGTCTTATTCCACCATCATCTCTTTGTCTAAGCGTTTGAAACTCTAACAAGCCTTATTAAAGTTTAGACCAAATGAAATAGGGATTATTATCCTAATTAAACTCGATAAGGTTAAAGATAAAACTCAAGCTTATTTCACATTTAAAACAAAGGAATAAATCTCACCAAAACACCAATGCATGAGGAGGAGCCCTTACTTATCCTAAATGGAATCCACCATGTTGAAGTACCCAAAAAAAATCCTTGTAGATGGAACTTATTGGTTAACCAACATGAGAATAAAGCTCTCTCAAAAAAATCATAGGAGGTATATTGAATAGTCCAAGAGAGTTGTTATCAATGTAAAAAAAAATGTCCATACAAATTTTTGGTATGTCGTAGACCCTTGTATATGATGTGTACAATTTAATTTGTCAAGAATAAAGTGATGTAACATATTTTTTCCACCTCATTTTAAATAAAAATTAAATTCATTCAGCCAAATGAGTTTTAATGGTTTGAAGGAAAATTGCCATAATTTTAACTTCTTAAAACCAAAAAATATCTAAATTTGGAAATTTTGAGGAGTACCCATAATAATATATTTTGGTGGTGGTTATTTTGACATATAATATTTAAAAAAATTATTATTATGAATATTATAAAATTTTATTTCATTCTCTAGTCACATAGGGAAGAATAACTATTTTTCAATAAAATTTATTTTTAAAATGACATAAAGTTTGTTATTTTAAAAAGGGTGGCATCAGTGAAGCATTTACTCAATACATTCTTCTATTAACAAGGGGTTATGAAAATGTCATACAATTAAATTTTGAGGATATAGTGGATTGAATGTTGATAACATAAAATAATATCTCTTAAACATTAGATGCTATATTACTTATTTTTTCTTGAGAGCTTGAGATAAAATTAGCTACTTCAAGAGTGCTTGAGAACACTGGTGGCATGAAGGGTACAAGAGTCAAGAGAATGAGGATGGACTAATGTGGTGTACACAAAATTGGTTGATGATTATAGTTGTATCATGAAACATACTATTATTTTTTTGTTTTACATTTGATGGTGGTTCAATCGTCACCTAAATCAACACGAGTTTTTCCATTTTCAATAACCAATTTCACAGAGATTTTCCAGATGGTAAAAATCAAGAAGATGTAGTTAATATTATTCTCCATATCTTAAATAAATTAAAAACATATTGAGAACTTTAATATATATCCCTTGTTGAGTGAAATAGATATTCTCAATATGGATATCAATGGATTCCTTAAGGTCCTTAGGCATGTAAACATTGACACAAAACCTTTTCTATGGACATGCAGAGTAGATATTTATTTGATCATGGTAAATAAAATAACTTAAGGAAGAAATAATGTGGTTTATAAAGTCCATAGAACAAGGAAGAATTTTTAAAAGTTTAATCTAAACATAAGATTTATGGTTAGCCATAGTGGACAACATAAAATCACATTTCCAATGAGATAAAATAAATAAAGTGTTCGTAATGATTGTGTGATGAATAAAAATTGAGATATAAAATATTAAAAACCATTTTTTATATTCTGGAATGCTTTAAGCTGAATGACATGAGGCTCTCAAGTGAACTTATATTTGTAACATATTTTCAGACAAAATCCTACCCAAAAAATACTATGAAAATGTGTTTCTCAAACTATTTACATGCATTATTAAAATTAAATAGATATAAAATAACATTAAAAGTATTATCTTCATAAAAAAATATCATTATCTCATGGAAGATCATGGAGATGAATTCCTAAGAACTTTTGGGTGTTATTTATATCTTCCATAATAACCACTAAAAAAGAATCAATAGATTCTATCACATCTCATGAGACCATTCAATAATAAAAGATAAAGAGATGAAATAAATGTGAATGAGGATAAGTAAATTAGATTGAATTAAAAATCTAACTTATGTACTCTGTAATTATATGATAAGATAAGTAATCAATCATAACACTCTAAACCTTAGCATTACTATACAACAATCTTTTTATCAAGTTAATTACATTATTAATAAAAAAATTAATGGTGTTAATTTTACACAAAAGTATCAAATATAATACATAAAACCCTAATAATTCTAAGCTACACAATAAGAGATGAGTTAAAACACTCTATAATTATAACTGAGGCAAATCCTTAGAGTCACCAATTTTATTAATCATTGATGCAAATCCTTAGAGTTACTTCAAATTTATGCACTAATTATGTCACGTAATTGTTTATGATCCTTTTGTGGACGGTAAACATTTTTAAAGTTTCCTCTAATATGTCACACAAATTTTTGAATATCACTTATCATATGTTAAAAATTATCAAGCCTCTAAGTAGATTGAAGATACTAAAAGTTATTTATTTCATATGCCCAATGAAACCATTGGCACTCTCTTTTAAGATATGTATCATACAATGAAAATATACTCCATTTAATCACTATCTATCCCACATGTGGATTAGCCCCACCATTCATCCAATGAGTAAGGTCTCTCAAGTTTATTGTTGTCACATGAGTATGATTTCTAAAAATACAATGAAATATCTTTTGATAAAATTTTAACTCACAAAAACAATAATGATGGATATAAATATCCTTTTGTTTTAGTAATTTATTATCTTAACAATTCTATGGCATGAGTTGCATGTGTTTCAAAAAGAGTATTATTATTAGGAATAAGTCAGTGGACATGTATTTTTTATAACATAATAATATTAACTTGTTTAAAAAATATAGAAAATAAAATTTAAATTTGATCAGATTCAACAAGAATAAATTAAAGTAACATCTAATTTATGAAGGAAACTTAATATCATATGAAATAAAATATAATGTACTAATTTTCAAAAAAACTAATTTGATATAATAAAATTTATGTATTTATTCATTAAAAACTAAAAAAAGGGATAATTTAGGTAGAAAATGAATTTGATTGAAAACAATAAGTTGTGACTTATCCAAACATCTTTTAAAGGTCACATTAATCTTTACAAACTAAAATATGATAGGACTAATAATATTTTATCCTAATCCAATATAGTGTAAAACTCTCAAAATTTCAACCAAAAAAAAAAAAAAATTACATATAACTATAAATAATTATCAAAAGATTGAGAATTGTATGACACATTAATTCATACAAATTAAATTAGGACCTTAGAAACCAAAAAAAATAGAATAGAAAACATGTAAAACATCAACATATCTTCAAGAAAATTAATAGTATATTTTCTGACTTTCATGAGATAATGAGAATATTGCTTCTATTACTTTTGAAAATAATAGTTTTTACAATCAACATTTCTAATTACAAACTAAAAATATGAAAACTCTTACAGAAAAATAATGGGGCATAACATGCATGTATGCATATTGTGTGTGTGTGTGTGTGTGTGTGTGTGTGTGTGTGTGTGTGTGTGTGTAAAGAGAGGGTTGGAAGGTCCTCACCAATTTATTAGTATAAAAAAATATTACATAGAAAACATTTTAATATCTCAGAGTTTAATAATTTACAACTATTCTATTTTTTAGATAAACGTAAAAAAAATTATCTTCTAAAACCATTGGCATAATATCTATTTTGCCTAACAGCGTCCATTCTCTTTTGAATAAGACACCACAATTAAAACAACAAAATGAGAAAAACATAAAAAAATCCATAAACATAATTGTGCAAATTTGATTGTTTAGTCTAATAAATCCTTGTTTTATAAAATATTGTTCTAATTTTTTAGAATGATTATCTTTAAAAAAATTCTAAGTTGGACATATGCAAACAATTATTCTTTGTTTATAGTTTATTTATGGGGGTTTTACTATGTTTTAACATGATTTTTAATTATTTTAGAAATTTAGGCTAAGTGATTTGCAAGACATTATAATGCACTTATTATTCCTTGGTACTTTTGCACAAGTCATCCTTTACTTAGTCTATTATTTAGTGTTTGGTTGATGAATTTGTGTTCCTTATAATAGTTTTTCAAAGGATTTTATGACATTATAAAAATTAGTACTTATGATGCAAACTCAAAGACTCAGTCATGTATTTTCGTACTATCATAGTGCTTCACAGGCCTTCACATCTTTTTCATAGGGTTTTATAGGCTTATTCACATTAGTCTAAGGAATTTACAATCATATTGATCTTTCCACATGGTTTCCTTGCATGAGTTTCATTTTTTGGGAATTAATTATATTTCTGTACATGTTCACTACCAGTTGAAGGTCATTGTCGTAAGCATGTGTATCACTTCGTAATTCATTGTGAGATTTTGAAGGTAGTGAATTAGTTCTTCAATCTAGTGGCACTCATTCACAGCTTCAAAACATTTAAAACTAGTGAATTTATCATGTTTCTTCATAAAAAACACAAGCCTACCACTTGTCATGTCTTTGTAAACTCATATCCTCACAACTTTCCAAAATATGTTTTCTAACCCTGAATAATTGAGAAGCTATGAAATAATCTCAGCTTACCAAGTGTCATCCTTGCATGAATTATAACTATTCACAAAATTTTGAAGGTATTTTCAACTTAGTAGTGTCATCCATCATTCTCTCATAATCTCACACTTTTAAAACTCTTCAAAGGAAAATTTGACTTGACTATGGGAATGTGACCCAATAAAAGCTTGGTACTTGTCATGCATTCACAATTTCACGAGTCTTCATAAATTTTAAAAGGTATTGAGTTGACTCTTCAAGTCCACATGGCACATATTCATAGTATTTTCAACCAAAAAATTTGAAGAATCAAACTTACAAAGGGCCTAAGCCCTCACTCAATGCCATGTGACACATTTTCACAAACTCATGACTTTTGTAGTTTGAAATAACTTTGATACTTGACCATAGGAATGCAAAGATATCATAATCTACCACTTGTCATGGTGCATTTAATCACAACTTCCTAGCTTAGTACACTGAAGAATTCTCAAAAGAATATTAATTTAATGGGTATATGAAGTAATCACATGTTTCCATGTATCCTTGCTTAATGACACACAACACTCTCTTTTAGCTTTAAATTTCAAAGAAAAATGGTATGTTTCAATGTGCATGTCCTTTTTAGAATGCAACCCAATAAGTAGATGCCAAATGTTTTCATTTTGTGGGTCTTTGTGGTGCATTTTTATACTGTATAGGCTGTGAAGTAATTAAGAAGCACCAAGCGTCATCACTACATTTTTCACAAAAGGAAAGTAGGTAGTTTTTTATAAAACCTAAATCAAATCTATAGCTATTAGAAATGGCACCATGTGGAAAGTAAAATAAATAAAAGGTACATAAAGAAGCCCAACTATATATCTTGATAACCATGTCACCATAAGGCACATAGTCAAATTTGATAGCCATCACCAAACCATAAAATCCACATGTTGACAAGATTTTAAGTAGCACTTCACAAGTCAAGACTCTGCAAATTCCACTTGGAACACAATGAAAGTGGGACTCATCCAATTATGGGATGATTCAATATGAGCACTCCAAGGAGACAATGGGCCAAATGTAGAGTCATAAATAGTTAAGAAGGATTTCTTTTCAAAAATTATAATAAGGACATGAATGACCCCTTTTTAGCCAAGTTTTTAAGCTTGTGCATAGTGGACCTAATTCCTTTCACTTTCATTATGTTATTTTTTATTTCTTTTGTAATGGTTTATGATGTAGGAGCATTAGGATATAATTCATATCCATTATATAAATATGTTATTTTTTACTTTTTCATGATGTATGGGTGGCTTAGAAGGTCTTGAAAAGTCAATAGGAAGCCATTGGATGCTTCACTTGTCCTAGATTAGGTTAAATTAGTATAGTTTAAATTTTCCCTCCAAAAAGTCATATTTAAATAGTTTTTAAGCCTTGTGTCAAGTATTAAATGATAAATTATAAATTAAATAGCATGTTTTATCTCCATTTAAATATAACAAATATTGTATCATCTAGAAAAAGGAGAGTTCTACATTGAGAAGACAAAATAGCACATTCTATGTTGAGAGGACTATTGAGAAAACTTAGGATTACCAAGAAACCTATGTTTATGCATCAGTTGAGGAAATATAGGATTCATACCTATCAAAAATGAGCTTATAATAACTATTTATATGTACATAGAGAGGAATAATGTAGAAACAAGTAGAATAAAAGAGAGGAGTGATGGAGAAGGAGTGAAGAAGGCCTTTTAGGCATGCACTTTGTAAATATGACTGTGTGAAAAAACTAATAAAATAATCTATTTGATTTTCAAGGTATGTTTCATCAATAAAAGGCATCTATTCACATGTTTTAATCTTTATTACATATTTTCCAATAAATTAAGAGTGAATCTTGAATGTTAAGAAGTGAGAGAGGACTTTGTTAACAATATACCTATGTAAAGAGAATTTTGAGTACAAAGAAACATACTTTTCTTGTGTCAAAAAGGAATATGATGGTTTGTTTTGATATATTCATCTAGTTATTTTATTTTCAAATGGGACCCAATTCAACTTGAAGAATAGTAACACTTGATTTGAAGTGCATGTGATTGAACCCTACAAAAAATTATGTTTTTATGTATTAAGAGTCATAAACAGTCCATTAAATCACGTGTGGAAAGTTGCATGAGATCAATCCAAGGTTTATAAAAATTTATAGAGGTTTTTGTGAGTCTTATACAAGTTTTTGTGAGTCTTATAATGAAAAAGTTCTCAACCCCTGAAGAACCCGAGAAGCCCTAAAAGAAGGCTTTACAATACATACTCCATTGAAAATCTATTTTGAACTAATGTAAAGTTCCCAAAAAAATTTATAAAGGGATATAAGGAGTTTATGATTTATTACAAAGAGACTCTGTAAAGAGAGAAAAAGTTGACTGTGTCAAAATTTCCTATAAGTGTTTATTTGAGACCTAGAAATGAATAAGAAATAGTCATTTTTCTTGTTTCTTAGACCCCAAATATCATGTGAAGGTGTTTCCATGATGTTTTATCATTTTATAATGGGTTTTTAAATACTTTTCACTCATTTGGTGTTTTTGTTGTTCAAAGACTACTTAAACCTTGATAGGTCTGGGAGAGTAGAATAGTCCTGAAATTATCTTTGTTAAGAAACTAATAAATAAAGATTGGTTTCTTATTTACATGAATGATTTATAATTTTTGGAAGGCCCTTTAAGATAATATATATAATATATAATATTCAAAAACACTTATCTCAAGACATATTTGACCTAATATAGGACTGTAGCAGAGTTAGAGTAGAAGGCAATTTCTTGTCAATATGATGGCTAATTGATTTTGTGAACTTTTGAAAGTCTAATATCATTGTATGAAACATATTACAAGTATTTTGAAATGATTATATTTAAAATAACATGTTTATTTAATATATTTAAGTTATAATCCTACCTAAGGTTGTAGAAGTGTCTAAAAAGTATAGACATCCAAAACTAAAGCTAGAAATAGGGTTATTGATCTTAAATTCTAGAAGTTGTCTTGAACAAGACCTAGATTTAATTTCTCATTGAAGGTCACAAAATTTTGGAAATCCACTCGAGGATCAATTGAAGTAAGACATTATTGCTATCAAATTGTGATTTCTAGAGGGTTCATGATAAAGGAACAAGAAGACAAATAAGATTCATATCAAACTAAGAAAGTAACCTCTTAAACATTCCAAATTTAGAGGATTGTGTGATATTCTATAGAAAAATATAAAGTGAAGGTTTAAAATGAAATTTGAAACCCTTTTATCTTATCCAAGAGAAACTAGTAAATAGAGGAATAATATAGTAGACGTAAAACAAGTTACAGGCCTAATAAGTATAAGAAGGGAAAGATTGCTTAAAGGAGTATTTTGAAAAATTGATTGATCGTATTATAAAGTGTGAGTGATTAATAACAAAGATAGAAAATAAATTTTATTAGTCTTAAAATACCATTATGATCTAATATTATCTATTTCAATAAGTATTAATCTATAAGTGACATGTAAATGGACTATCCATTATCAAATAAGGTTTCAAATGTTCTTGAAAAAAACTAAAAAACAAGAGTGTATCCTAGATAGTGTTTCAAAAGAGTAGATTGTCATCAATTTTTGGTATCACATTTTCAGGAAAGATCTTAAAAATTTAATTTAATTTGTGTATGAAGGTTGTAGATTTTAGGTAAATAGTGAGAAAGCTTAGGAAGTTTGAAGGATAGAGAGGCAAGATGGTTGTTAGAAACCTTATAATGTAAAAACAAGTGAGTGGCAAGCCCTACAACCTAGTGAGTTTGGTAAGTACAAAGATGGTAAAAGCTCTAAAGAGAGAAAAATCCAAGGCAAGGACTAGATATAATACCAAAAGACTAAATAATAAGAAGAATAAGTCTAGGTGAGGTATAAGAAGAGAGCAAGGTGAAAAAGACTTGCTAAGAGAGAAAGATGAAAGAACTAGATTAGGAAAGTTACCACAGGAAATTAAATGAAAAAATTATGAAGAAAGAGATAGACATAAAAAGGGAGATAGCTGAGATGAGAGTAATCTTGGAAAGTATGATACAAGTCTTGGAGGAGTCAAAATAAAGATTATTTGTAAGAATTAGTAAAATGGTTTAGTGGCCTCTCAAGAAGATCATTAAAAGGAGGAGAAGGCAACAAGAAGTCAGCCAATTAAGAAGACAACTAAGAATGATAGTAAAATAACCTATGAGGGAGAAGATAGAGGCAAACAAACCTCAAAGTTTTAAATCTAATGATTTATTTGTATGTGTGAATGTAGGTGAGAAGATAAATGAATATGAAGCCCACTTTGAGGGTCTAAAGTCAAAATATACCAAAGAAGACAAGATGTTGTTGACAAAAGAGATGCATGATTATCATGCTAACTTTGAAAAGAGCATGGATATGACAGAAAAACATGAAGAAGTAACATTTTATATCATGAGGAAGGAAAGATGCTATATTTACAATAAGATGAGTTGAGGAAACAAATAGTAATTTCAAAGATGAAGAAATAAATATATTATTGGTTTGACAAGTTGGTTACTGGTGCAAGGCATAAATTGAGAGAAGGAAGAAATTATGAGGAAAATGATAGCAAAGAACCTGATAAGAAAGGTGAATTGAAGGTCTCAAGTAAATGAGATTATGAACCAAGAATGGATAAAATAGTACTAAGTGATTATAAAATGAGCAAAAATATGACAACAATTGGATAGTTAGTGTTACTTCAAATTTTTACTATTAACAAGGATTCTAGTTTTGTATATCCACGCATAATAGAACATGAAAGTAAGAGGATGGAGTCCTTTATATTGGACTTCAACAAGATGGATGAAGAGGAAATTAAGTCACTTGGACTCATACATCAATAATAACTGATTAATAAGTAATAATGAAGGCAAATTTAGATCAAGATAAAGAAGAAAATGAGAAATTGGAAGCGTAAGAAGAAGAATACAACATTTCATTTGAACAGGAGATCAAATATTTCCCACCAAGGGAGTCTGATATAGGAGCATCAAGATGTGACTCATATTCATTATGTAAATATGTTAGTTAGTAATTTTTCATGATTTATGGGTGTCTTATAAGGTCTTGAAAAGTCAATAATAATCCATTGGATGTTTAACTTGTCCTCGAATAGGTTAAGTTATTATAGTTTGAATTTTCCCTCCAAAAAGTCATATTTGAATATTTGATTTGTGTTCTCAAAGTTTATAATCCTTGTGTCAAATTGTAAAGTATAAAATAGAAATTCAATAACATATTTTATCTCCATGTAAATATAAAAAATATCTATCATCTATAAAAAAAGAGAGTTTTATGTTGAGAAGATAAAATAACATATTTTATGTTGAGAGGACTATTGAGAAAACTTAGGCTTTATAAATAAAACTATGTTTATACATCAATTAAGTAAAGATAGGATTCATACCTATCAAAAAATATCTTATAATAACTATTATACATACATAGAGAGGAATAAGGTAGAAAAAGGTATAATAGAGGAGAGGAGTGGCAAAGAAGGAGTGAAGAAGGCCTTTTAGGCTTGTACTTTGTAAATATGACTGTGTGAACAGACTAATATAAGAATCTATTTGATTTTCAAGGTATATTTCATTAAAAAAAGGAATATATTCACATATTTTAATCTTTATTATATATGTTCCAATAAATTAAGCGTGAATCTTGAATGTTAAGAATTGAGAGAGGACTTTGTTAACAGTCTACCTGTGTAAAGAAAATTTTGAGTACAAAGAAACATACTTTTCTTGTGTCAAAAATGGATATTATGGTTTGTTTTGATATATTAATCTAGTTATTATATGTTCAAAGAGGATATAATTCAACTTGAATAATAATAACACTTGATTTGAAGTGCATGTGATTGAAACCTACAAACAATTATGTTTCTATGTATTAACAATCATAAACATCCATTAAATCAGGTGTGTCAATTTGCATGAGATCAATCCAAGGTTTATAAAAGTTAAAATAGGTTATTTATATTCTTATATAATTTTTTAACAATTCAATATATCTCAGGGTTTATAAACAATGAATAAGAAGGTCTCAGCCCCTGAAGAATATGAGAAGCCCTAAAACAATATTTTATAAGACAAACTCCATTGTAAATCCAATTTTAACTGATGAAAAGTCCCAAAACTTTGGGATAAATTTATATAAGGAGTTTATAAACTATTATAAGTGATATTTGGAGGTGATAGGCTCTATAAAGAGATAAAAGGATGATTATGTCAAAATTTCTTGTGTCTATTTGAGACCTAGAAAGGAATAAGAAATATTTATTTTGCTTGTTTATTAGACCCCAAATCTTATGTGAAGGTGTCTCCATGTTATTTGATCATTTTACAATGGTTTTTTAAATAATTTTCACTCATTGGTGTTTGTATTGTTTAAATACTACTTGGAAGATTGAATTATACCTAGATAGGTCTCAAAGAACAGAATTGTCTTGAAATTATCTTTGTTACGAAACCAATAAATCAAGATTGGTTTATTATTGACATGAATAATTTAGAATTTATTTAATACCCTTTAAGATACCATATGGTATATACAAGAGTGAAAACACTTATCTTAAGACATAATTGACCTAACACAGCACTGTAGCAGAGTTAGAGTAAAAGGTAGTTTCTTGTCAACATGATGGCTAATTGATGTTGTGAACTTGTGAAAGTCTAATATCATTGTATGAAACATAGTAAAAGGATTGTGAAATGATTCTATTTAAAATAACATGGATATTTAATATATTTAAGTGATAATCCTACCTAAGGTTGTAAAATTGTCTAAAAAGTGTAGACATCTAGAACTAAAGCTAGAAACAGGGTTATTGATATTAAATGTTGGAAGTTATCTTGAATAAGACCCAAATTGAATTTCTCTTTGAAGGTTTTATAATTTTATAAATCCACTTGAGGGTCAATTAAAGTAAGACATTATTGTTATCAAATTATGATTTCTAGAGGGTTCATAATAAAGGATCAAGAAGACAAATAAGATTCAAACCAAACCAAGAAAGTAACCTCTTAAGCATTTAAAATTTATAGGATTGTGTGTTATTCTATAGAAAAACATAAAGATAATGTTTAGAGTGAAATTTTAAATCATGTTATCTTAATATCTCTCATCTCCAAGATAAATTGGTAAATAGAGGAATAATATAGTAGACCTAAAATAAGATTATAGGCCTAGTAAGTATAAGAAGGGACATATTGCTTAAAAGAGTCTTTTGAAAGATTGACTAATCAAATTATAAAGTGTGAGTGATTAGTAACATAGATAAAAATATATATTTCATTAGTATTGAAAGACAAATATGATATGATATTATTTTTTTCAAGAATTAATAATCTATAAATGTCATGTGAATGGACTATCTATGGGAAAGGAAGGTTTCAAATGTTCTTGAAAAGAAACTAAGAGACAAGAGTGTATCCTAGATAGTGTTTCAAAAGAGTAGATTATCATTAGTTTCTATGTTGTAACAAAATTTGATATCAAATTTATGTCTATGATCTCACTCTCTTATAGAGAGAGTCTCAACTTGTGCTCTATAAAAATAACCCTTTTAAACATTGTAAAGGGTTGATCAATCTATTTTCCTAGCTCACTAGTAGGTTGCCAAGAGAAGGGAGATTTTAATAGAACATAAAGAGATAAATGTGAAATTATATGGAATGTAAATAGAATTTTATCTTTTCAATATTATTTTTCTTCTTTCTCAATTTCATATTGATGTTGTGTGTTTTTTAACTTTAACTGATTTATGTATAGGTTTATGTTCTTTATTATGAGTAGATTATAATGCATGATTTATTTACTCTAATCATCTTATATAGTTAATATCTAATCCATTTTTTATATTTGAATATGTTATTTATATTTTATACATCAAACTAGATACTTATAAAATTATTTTAGTGGGATGTGCTTGACCTATTTGCTACAATAAATTTATTTTGCAAGGATATACTGCTTATGATTCACTCATAATTATTGTCCCTCAGACACTTACTCTTTGTTTATTCAGATTTTTGTGCTTAACTATATTTAAATAGTGTTTATTTTTTCACATTAAATCTATAAGGTGTTGCTCAATTAAAATAACTACTCCACTAAAATTTGGACCCTATTTTATGCCCTACCCTTCCCTCTTTTTTAAACTTTTTTATGAGACTTGGTTGTATTATAGCATCATAGTAAATATGCATCATGGGATATTATTATGATCAGGTGAATCTTCATTTTGGACTTATAGGTTTCACACTGTTATTATATGTATACTATTGTATAACCCTAGGTTTTTTTTTGGTTAAAATAAGAATAGTCTAAACTCATACAAAAATAAACTATTCTATGAGCATGCTAATTAATCAAATTTAGATTAAATAAATATTATGAATATAAATTCTATTTTTTTATAAATATAGAAAGTACAATGACAATTGATATTTTGATAGTTAAAACATAAATGAGGGATAATAGTTAGCTTATTTTCTACTTTAAAGGAAAAATTGAGAAGTGTAGGTGTGGAAACATGTTGGCTGAAGATCATAATCTACTCGTCAAATTCTATAAATAATGTTTATGGAGGCCTATAAATTATTGCCAACCTATGGACACTACCATTGACATTTTGTTTTTGTGCTACAACACTTATTTCATGTATGGAATATTCATTTTATTACAATGCAACCACCTGCACCTTCAAGTTTTCATGTCACCTTTTTGCTAATGTATATAGATGGTGTACATAAGCTCTAGATAACTGTATATATTTCAAATATTAGCTCTACCTTCGGTCATGAAAACCTACCAAAAATGGGTTAGTGGGTTCATGGTGTTCATTTGACCTTAAATTCCCCTTTATCATTAAGTGATGCGTACATATCCAATACTCCAAGGAGGGCCTAAAACTAATGTGGTTCTCCCCTATGTGTGGGAGTGTGTTTACAATAAGGATATTATATACTATATGTGTATGCATGTATTGATATAGATTCTAATTAAATTACCACACATGAACTATTATTTGTATGATTAAGACTTGTATTAGAGCTAATCCTATGATTGATATGAAAATAGGAAGGAATAGGGAAAAAACTCAGTTCTACAGATGATTAATTAATCTTGATAGGTGCTTGTTTTGGTATTTGATAAATGTATAATGAGAAGGCTTTAATTTGTATTTATACCATACCCTTTAAAAATATATCATGGGAGGGTTCAATAAAATAAATAGGCTAACCCATAGGGTGTGAAACATTTTCAAATTTAGTCATTCAGAAGGATCAAACACTAGATAAGAAGTTGGACACTAGTGTCGATGTTAGTATCCATATCTAGATAATAGTGTCTAATAATTTTCAAATATGATGAAGGTCTATAACTGAAAATCGAGGATATATATCAGGATTTAAGCTTGATTTAGTGTATAGATAATTTGTAGTATCAAAATGACATGGTCAAACTATAGGATAAGCATAATGAGATGGAGAATGCAAGCCTTTATATAACATGAATGAAAAAGGACTAATGGGTATAACCCTAATTGGTATTTATCAAATTTATAAGACTGAGATGTTATATAAATTTAGATTTTAGTATCTAAATGCCTCCCCCCCCCTTTATTCTACTAATTCATAAGGATGAAATTAATAGGTTAATGTAAATAAATACATACCAAGGTGTGTAAAACACACCTTGCCTTTGATTGAGCCACTTTGAATTTTTTTCTAGTGTATTAACCTGTAATCAAGATCACATTATAGTATAAATCAATTCATATAATCTGAAATTTAAATAATTTGAGATTGTATAAAGCAAAGAGAGCAAGGAAGGAGTACACCTATGTGGAAATGTAACCATGTTTCCCCTTGGTAGTTTGATTTGGTAAAGATGCTCCCTTGTGAAGAATTGGAGATATAGGTTTAGAATTGAACACTAAATATGTGAAGAATGATATTGAAGTGTGATCATGCCCCTAATATGGTGTAAGTATGAGTTGTGACATGACCATTGAGATCGTTGAATCTCAATCACACAACTCAAGTATGCATATAGTATGGTGAGGATAAGTAGTATAAAAATATATATTTAATTGGAAGTAGTGTTAAGGCCATTGATTATGTTGAATCTTAACTACATTAATCAAAGTATCCAACTACTATATATATTTAGAATCAAATAATTACATCTTATTATAATTGGTGAATCTTGGTAATAGTATTCTAGATATCTAATTGTTAAATTAGTAATTTTTGATGCACTAGCATGGTGTATGCACCTCTAATGTGTCTCAAGCTGAATTATCTATCAAAATGTAACTAATGTTATATAACTATGTATAGTATATGTGTCTCAAAATTGAAAAACTCAATCTCAAGTATGTGAAAATTGGTGCTAAGATGTGAATAGGATTCTGAATCAAGTGTATATCTAAATCATGTAACTATAATGAAACTCTATAAAATTTGAGAATTGTTTCAGTGTGGAGGTCATGTCTCTATGACATGCCCCCCACTGATATGCCAATTTTTTTAGGTGAGGTGATGTAAACTAGTTGTCACTATGCCTTAAAATGATAAGATGATCATATATGTATATGAATCACGTAGGAATAGTAGCATGTCTACATCGGTATATTGTTGAATCTAATAATATGTGATCACATCAATCCATAAGATGCATGATATAGATCATGTAAACATATAAAAAGTAACACTACAAGCTCAAAAAATAATCAAGCACACATATAAGAGCACTCAATGTAAAGTAGAAGATATGGTTGAAGGAAATTAAAAATAAGGAGCATACTAAAATGCCACACATTCAAAAAGATGACATATTTAAATTTCCATTTAATAAATGAAATCAACATTTAATGACGCAGGGGATATAAGAAAGGGACACATTCAAATGTTCCACAAACATGACAATGATAGAAAAAAATTACACTCAAATAAGTGACAATGTGAAAATATGAAGTACAAGAAAGAAACATAAGCATATCATACTAGTCCCTACATATATGTGTTAACAAAAAATGTCAGGTAGAATAACATATCAAGTACTCTAAAATTGGCTATATCCCTAGGTATAAGGAACCTGAGTATACAAGAAGACTCTAGCATGGTCATCGATGCAGTTAATAAAGCATCGAATGTGGGAATTAAGCTAAAAGATATCATTAGGGATATCCAATTTCTTTTGCAAAATTTTTCAAGAGTGGATATTTCACATATTTATAGAGAGGAAAATAGTGTTGTTGATGCCTATGTCAATCTCGGCCAACAATTTTCAAATTGGCAGTGTTGGCGTCAAGTTGTTCATATTCCTTTAAACATTAGGGATATTTTTCAAAAAGAGATGACTTGTCAAGGATGAGTTGAACTTATGAGAAGGATAGCTCTCATAGGTGGTCCATTTGGAGGGTGCCATCATGGATCTCAGAACTTGATAACTATTGTACTCTTTTGATAATCATTCATGATTTATTGTATCAAGGTGTTAAGGCACACGGGTTTCATCATGGAGATCATTGGGAAATGATTTTCAAGCATGGGAGGATCAAACATCATCTCTACATGATATTTCAAATTATAAGCCATCACATTATCATTATGCATAATCGAGAGCAAGGGTTTGTAACCACTTCTATGATGAAGGTTAAAATTGGGAACTCTACGGGTTTGGTCTGTAAATCCAAAATTGGAGGAGACAGAATTTAAACAGAACCAGTCTCCTATTGTGAGTTCAAAGATAATCCACTAGTTTGGCACTACTGTAAAGAAGGGGGGATTAGCCCATACATGGAAAGACTCAATGGGTTTGATGAAAACTTGTTTGAGCAATTTGTGAGGTCTTGGTTAAATAGGTGAATCACTATTGGAGGAATCAGTTTTGAGATTTCTAAAAAGGTCATTGCTATGGCTACAAGAATGTCCATGCAGGGGATAAAGCTACAAAGGAAAACAAAAATCATGGATCTCTCAAGCCATAAACTATTCCTAGATTAAGGCAAATAACTTGTTCCTTACCAAAGAGGATTCGATGAGCTAAACTACCTAAGCCATGGGATGGAGGGTGCTTCATCCTCATAAAGTACTTCACGCTCAAAGGATTATTTATTAGGTTATATAATTACCATCTCCCCCTTTTAAATCACTTCAGGCGTAATGCTCTCATCATTTGTATTTTTTACCTGCTCTCCTCCCTAGAACATTCTATCCTTAGGGTGAGAGCAAAAATGGCTAAAAAACTAGATATGAATTCTATCCCCCTACATCAGGGTCTCATTTTCTATTTGTATAATTTTCACCATGCCCTTGAGCCATCCAAGACTATCAGAATTGATAGTGGGGATATTTCTTCTAATCCTTTGGCTGGTGATGATGTTGATGAGCCATATCTTTCCCCTATTTCTACCAAAACTAAAAAAGTCTCCTTCTCTACTCCAGAGGAGACCCCCATTGGCACCCCTGGCTCCTTTACGAACAAGAAGGGAAAGAAGAGGAAGGTTTATGTGGAGGAAGAGAATATTGGGGGGACCACTGTGGGGACCCATAAAAAGCCTGGCAAGACCACTGGGGGTCAAGGTGGTAAATCATATGTCTTCTAAGGTTAATAAGGAGGGCTTCTCCTTTGGAGTTCGATGGTCAGGGTAGATTGTTGGCAAACCTGCTCCTAAGGCCAGGCTTATTGACTATTTAGAGAGTGCCTCAGAGGAAGCCACCCAGGAGGAAGAGTCTAAGGAATTAGAAGTTTAGGAAATCTCTGAGGATACTGAAGGGAAGCAGGAGACTAGGGAATTTGAGGCTACTATAGAGGATGGAGTTGACAAAGAGGGGAAATGTATGTGGAGGAAGCTAATGAGGAAATTGAGAATGAGATTGGTTTGAAATCTGAAACTGATGCCTTGAAGGATTGCATTTAGAAGCTGGAGTAGAAATTCACCACTGGGCTCCAGAATTCTATTCTCTTGAACACGTCTATGCTGAAGGAATTAGGTAATAATGTGCCTACTGTCAATGCAGAGAATACTGAGAAACTGAATGATCTTCTTAAATCACTGGTTATGTAAGGAGAGATCTCTCTGACTCTCATCTTTCCATTTCTTGTTTCTTTTTGTTTGTTGTGTCTATTGGTACTCTGCTAGTGCCGTCTCTTCTCAGAAGGCATATTTTGTTTGATTACCTTCTTATCTTCTCTACTCTATAAGGGTTTAGCCCTTGGTCTGCTGCCTTACTTTATCAAAAACATATCAAGTACTCTATGAAAGATAGAAGCATGCATATAGACATGTGTAAGTGTTAATATATAATATCAAACATCATAATGTAAAATGGTTATAAAGGATATGTAACCTTTATGAATTGTGATCAAGCATATTAGATGCCCCCAATGTAGTGTATCACATAGGTAGAGGAGAGATCCAACATATCTATGTGTGTGTGTATCATATATCTGGTGTATACATGTATCAAATTCAAGTATGTGTGAAACATATATGTATATATAAATGAAACAAGTATGTGTGAAACATATATGTTATCTATGAACATGAAGCAAACAATATATGTATATGAACTAGGAGAAGTATGAGCATGATGCATATTTTTGTACTTTCTGGGTCATTTGAATTTTTTTGTGTTTTCTTGAATTTTTTATTATTTTGGTATTTTTGAAGTTATAATAATCAATTAATATCCAATTATCACATCCAAGATATGTTCATAAGGTCATCTAAACTAAAAATATTATAGATTAAATTGGTACCAAGGAGAATGTATATGTGTCACATCTAGAAATAGAAAATCGATAATACTCTATGAATGCCTCATAAGAATTTATTGTCATGAATCAATAGTAGAAGGTATAATAGTTATTGGAACCCATCCTTTAGTGTTATGTGGTTTATTTGGTGTAGCAATAACTAAAACATATTTATTTTTGCTTGGAGAGATTTAAAAATATATAGGTTATCTGATGATCTTAAGAGGAGGACCATTATTTGTGAAGAGTGGAAAATAAATAACATTTCCTATACACAATGTACTATATGTGTGCATATTATAATCATAATGTGTATCATATGTTTCATCTTGAACAATAGTGTTGGTTTTGACATTGTAAAGTTTTGCCTTCATTGTTACTAACCATGGTTTTCCATGTTTGACATTATATTGAGAAAATAATGGGCTAACATGTAGTATAATAAAGCATGATTATGATTCAAGTGTGGCAATCAATTGAATAGATCCAACACAAAAATAAGATGCAGTAGTGTTATTCATGTGTTCCATGTCATATCCTAGATATGTAAAGAAATTTTAGGTACATATATTAAATTCACAAGCTAGGTCAGCCATGATATTTTAACATTGTGTTTCATATATGCAAGGCTCAATAATTTATGTTTTGAGAAATTATTTGTAATTACTTCATATGAAGGAACACGTGTAACACTATCATTTCGATGCATGACTTGCTCTTTTTTTACTTGTTCCTTTTGAAGTCTTTATGTGTCCATTTGTTATTTTTGCAATGTTGCCTTTTCCATTTGTGTTTTATTCTTGTGCATGATTCCTTTTATAGATTCTTGTTAATTTTCATTAACAAAATGAAAATATATCTTTGAATTATTTTCATTTGAATTCCAATATATTTGAAGCCTTGTCAATAATTATGATTAGTTGTAGAGATAGGATGAGTGATGCCTTGTGCATATTTTTGTAATCATTGACCATGATAACCAAAGTGTTGTAATTTTTTTGGTCTAAAACCATATTGTTTTGAAATATGAGTATCATTATTGAGAGGTGGATTTGTAACTTTTTCGGTTTGATTGTGCCTTTTGAATTTTTTTTTATCTAACTATGTTTATTTAAACTATTTTTGTTTTGAATTATCCTTTAGTAGCCATATTTTTTGTTGTTTCCTTTGTGTTGTAAGAGATGTACTGCTAAAGTGAGCGGGTTTTTTTATTGATGATTAAATGATAGGATAACCACTATTAATTATGTTTTGTATTGTTTATCTTTAAATCTAAACAACAATCTACATGATGTCAATGCATTCTATGATATGCACAATAATATTTTGATCTTCTTAAATGATGTACAAAAGGTAACTTTATTAAAAAAATTCTAAGCATTTCCCTTAGGATCTCACTTGAACTTTTATAAGACTTTTTTATACTTTTGGAATAATTGATTGTGGATGAATTATCTTATAGATTTTTATTTTGATATGAAACCATTTTGGGCACAACATTGCTAGATAAAAATGCAAACACATGATTAACACTAGCATATTTTGTATTTTGTATGTATGTAATCTGATTTTACTTGATGTGATATTTGAAATAAAATTCTTTTAGAATTATTATATTAACTTGTTCATTATGATTATTTAATATTTAAGGGTTTCATAAACACAAACCCTAGGTATCTCATATTGAACATGCATACATACACCATCTAGAGGAGATGTAGGAGGTGGAGGGGTTGGAGGAAGGGTATGTTGGTTACTTTATTTTGTAATTATAGGATGGGAAACCTTACCAATTGAAGCACTGAGCATAGACCTAGTTAGAGGGATGACAACTATAACCTTCCTTAGGGTTAAGAGGAGGGAGAGTTTCCTTTTTATCCATTTTAAAAGTTTTAAAGACTAAGATGAGAAAAGGAAAAGAAAAACATACAAATTATATAAAATAGTAAAACATGAAAATGTTAGTGTAATCATACATTTACCTTGGGTTATTGATTAAGATAATAGGTCTATGGTTAGTTGCCTTAACCATTTGGGTTAAGAGGGTAGTTTGTTTTATCAAGATTAGCTATTTCATGCTAATTGACATAGGTGTTTCACCCACCCTTTCCATGATTCTCAAGTGGTTCTTTTCTTTACCTATTTAATAGGCCTTTATGTATGGTTTGGATAATGTGTGTTGTGTAAGACAATCTCATTCTCTTTTCAATCTATGTGCTCAATCTAATATGGTATTTAAAGCATATGGTTCATAAATCTTGATTTGAGGTATGTGGAAGCCAAAGAGGTTAATTTCTTTCTAGGGAGGAGCTTCATACACCCAATGGAGAGCTAGAGGAGAGATAAAATTTTGTAAGCTCAACCAAAAGATCAAAAAACTGCCTAGGAGGATCTAAAGACTGAATAAGATTAAAAGGAGGTTAGAAGGATCAATTTCAAGCTATTTGAGGCCTTTGTTTAATTTTTTTGGGTTGGCCATACGGTGTATGGTGTTGCACAATTTAGGGGAGAGCTAGAAAATTCAAATCTCAATCATTTTTAGTGAAATAAAGTTCTAAACTATGAGTTACATCTTAACTTGAATAGTGGTGCAGATGGTTTTTGATTTGGTTAAGAATAGGCTCATAATCTACATCTGAAGTTTCATAGGTAGGCCAATTTTATGATTGGCTAATTATTTTCATGAAAAATTTAACCTAAATTTTTATTATTTCAATTATTTTTAATTGAAATAAATCAAAACTTTAGCCAATAAGGGTTATTGGGGACCTACCACTGATTAATAATCATGAAAGCATTTGAAAAATTAAAATTTTCACCATTTTCTAGGTTTTTTATCTAGATGTGGATGAAGAAATAGTTTTTTTAAATTAGAGTTGTAGGTTTCCTGATTTAATTATTTTAGTGAAAAAAATTGAGATATTGCAAATGGTATTGAGTTTGTTGCTAAAAATTGGTAGAGTTGTTTAGTGTCAATATAAAATCAGTGTGTAGAAGGAATTTTTATAAAAGTCATTATAGTTTTATTTATTTAATTATATTTGTGAAAAACTAGGTTAAATGGCTAGTATTCAACACCTATTACTACCAGATTCTCAAAAATTTATAGGCAAGAATTTTAGTTTGTGGAGTCACAAGGTTTTGATGATATACGAATATTAAAACCTTGATCAAATAGTGTTCATTAAAGAGAAAAGTCCTACCATTAGTTATGATGACTATGATAAACATCATTGTGAATCTCTTATGTTGTTAAAACTGTCAGTAGCAAATAATATAATCTCAGAGGTTAGAAATGTGACCACTGCATTAGCTTTCTGAACTAATCTTACTTATAAATATTAGGATTCTAAAGTCACTAGGGTATTATATTTGAAGAATATTTTATTTTCTACTAAGATGTAGGAAGGTGGCTCTATTTTTGAATTTTTGTTGTAGATCAAGGACATCAGTGATAAGTTGAAAGCTGTGCAGAAGCCTATTGATGAGCAAAATTTGATTTCTCTAGTTATGCAAAATCTCCCACATTCATTTGAGTCATTTTTGGAGTCCTTGCACATGATTTCTAAGATGTAGACTTTGGACTTTGAAAATTTGTCCACATTTCTATTGCAAAATGAATGGTAGGAGTAGATAGTGTTGTCTACATATACTTCTACAAAGAGTGCATTATTCATCAAGGGAAAGGGTAAGTAGTTTGGTAAAACTACTAGTTCTCTAATATAAACTTCACAAGTAAGTGGTTCTAATAACAAATATAAGTGGAAATGTTTTTATTGTCAGTAACTTGTTCACCTTAAGAAAGATTGCAAGAAAATACAATAGGATATGGCTAACCATAGAAAGAAAGATCATCATGTGAATGTAGTTGAAGATGAAGGAGAGTAAACATCTCCTAATTTTGATTTCATGGCTTCTAGTGGTAATTTTGTGGTGGATCAAGCTTGGACCTTTGATTCAGGGGAATCTCACCATTATACATGCCATAAGGACTGGTATATAGATTTTGCTGAAAATGATAGTAGTAATGAATTTGTATCTTTAGGATATGTTATAACTCATTTTGTGAAGGGATATGGTAACCTTAAAATTAGTTTTTAATGGTGCATTTTGTATATGTTTAAAAATGTTAGGTATGTACCTGATATGAAAAAATATATACTTTCAATTAGTGAGATCACTTCAAAATTTGATTTTGTTATAAAGTTTTAAGGACAACAATGTTTAGTCATTACCACAGATAACAAGATTATTATTGTTGGGATTGGTGAGAAAGGCCAGTATAACCTTGCAGATCTACATAGGGCAAAGGAAAGTGCACTTATAGAGAATGATGTCATAATTTCACTATGGCATGAAAGGTATAGGCATTTTAATTTCTAGTATTTGATTACATTTACCAAGAATAAGATGGTTAAGGGGATTATTTCTATTTGAGATAGTTATCATGCATGTATTCAATGTCAATTAGGGAAGCAAGTTAGACATTCATTTGATGTTGGTAAAGCTTCAAGAGCTAAGGGAGTATTAGATCTGGTACATATGTATTTGCATGGTCCAATGTAGACACCTACCCCTTCTAGATCTCATTATTTTATGTTGTTGATCGATGACTTCTCTAGGAAAAAGTGGGTGTACTTTCTCATGAATAAATCTACTTATTTTTATAACTTCCTTACTTAGAAAGCTATGGTTCAAAATAGGTGGGATGATCAGTGAAATCTCTTAGAATGGATAATGGGGGTTAATTCATCTCAAAATAGCTCAAGAAGTTTTGTGCCACTGAAGGCACACATAGATATTACACTACCCCTCACACTCCATAGTAAAATAAAGTTGTGGAAAGGTGAAATAGGATGGTGATGGACATGGCTCACTATATGGTCCAAAGTAGAAATGTCCCATATAGATATTGAGAACAAGCAATGAATACGGTGGTATACATCCTTAATAGAAGTCCTAAAAAATCATTGGAGAATATGACTCCAAAGGAGGTTTGGTCAGGTTGAACTCTAGATGTAAGTGATTTTCAAATTTTTGGTTGTGTAGCTTTTGCAGTTATTCCTAGTCAAAATAGAAGTAATTTGGATGCAAAAATCAAAGCATACATGTTTGTTGGGTACAAGGATTAGTCAAATTCCTACATATTACTTTATGTTTCTACTAAAAAAGTTGTGGTAAATAAAGATGCCATAGTAAATGAATAGATGCCATAATTCATAACAACTGGTATAATTTATGATATTGAGTCATTATTTTCCTCTAATGATTTTGTTATAAGTTGTGATGTGGAAGTTAAGCAGGATTCTAGTTCATCAGTGGAATCACATTCCAAGGAGGGAATTGTTATAGGTCATTTTGAAGTTCCATAAAAATAACCAAAGAATCCAAAGTGGTATTCTACCATAATTGAAGCACTAAAGGAGGGAGACTTACCATAAGGTGTGGAAAGAAGAAGATTGAGATAAGGAAAGTAGTTTGGTAATAGAGGTGAGCATGATAATTTTTCTCTAACAACTATTGTTTCACATGTATTTGAGCCTAATTCCTTTTTAGAGGCCAAAGTGAAGGATGAGTGGGAATCAACCATTCAATTGGAATATGATTCCTTGATGAAAAATAAGACTTGGGATCACATAGAGCTACCATAAAGAAATAAAACCATTGGTTGTAAATGGATTTACAAGGTAAAATGCAAATTAGATGGTTCTTTATAAAAACACAAAGACAAACTTGTTGCAAAAGGTTATGCACAAGAGGAAAGGGTTGATTATGAGGAGACTTTTTCTCCTACTACAAATATGGTAAATTTTCATTTGATTTTTTCTATTGCTGCTTAATTTGGATAGCAGGTGCACCAAATGGATGTCAAGAGTGTTTTCTTCAATGGAGATCTATAAGAAGAAGTCTAAATGGTTTAGCCATAGGTTTTTTAGGTTCTTGGTAAGGAACATCTTGTTTTAAGGTTGATCAAGTCCTTGTATGGGCTTACACAGGCCCCTTGAGCCTGGTATAAGAAGATAGATACATGTATTAGGGAATATGGTTTCAAAAGGTGTAACTCTAAACCAACTCTCTGTGTAAAGGTGTCTAGTGATGATATCTTGATTTTAATTGTATATATTGATGATATAGCCATAACTAGGATTAGTGCTAGTCTCATTCAGTAGATGAAGGTTGATATTTGTTGTAATTTTGACATGATAGACTTAGAACTACTAAAATAATGTTTAGGTGTTAAGTTTTGGCAAGGTGATTATGTTGTATTCATGTCATAGAATAAATATGCCAAATCATTGTTGGAAAGATTTAGAATGATGGATTTTAATCCAAATCACACACCTATAGAAGTTGGAGCTAAAATTTCAACTAACACTACTTCACCTTTGGTCAATAAAATAGTGTATTGGCAGCTAGTGGGTAGTCTCATTTACCTCATTACCACTAGATCAGATATTTGTTTTGTAGTGAGTTTTCTATCTCACTTCATATCTAAACCACAAGAAGTACATTGGTTAGCTACAAAATGGGTATTAAGAAATGTCAAAGGTACTCTTGACTTTGGCATACTATATGAGAAGTCTGTAGATTTTGAGCTTTTAGGATATTCTAACTTTGATTGGGTACGATCAATAGATTCAATAAATTATACAATAGGCTATGTATTCACTCTTGGTTTAGGAGTTTTCTCATGGAAGAGTAAACTATAAACTATAGTGGCATTATCTTCAATAGAATCAAAGTATAAAGTTTTCATCAGTTCAAGTTGTGAAACTATGTGGATAGAGAAAAACTTAGAGGATCTTTAGTTTGAGTCATCAAGGCCTACTCTAATTTTTTGTGACAACTTAAGTGTTCTAAAGATGGTGAAGAATATAGTATTCCATGCCAGGACTAAACACATTGAGGTTCACCATGATTACATCCAATAGTTGGTTATGAAGACATCAGTCTCTTCTAATACCTTACTATAGAGTAGCCTATTGATATAATGACCAAACCACTTGGTGCAGATAAGTTAATAAAATTTAGAGATAAACTTGGTCTTGTTTTTCATTTTGTCATTAAGGGAGTGTGTTAGCATAATCATGTATTTACCTTGAGTTATTGACAAAGGTAATAGGTTTATGGTTAGTTTCCTTATCCATTTGGGTTAAGAGGTTAGTTTTTTTATTGGGCTTGGCTATTTCATGTTAGCCGATGTAGGTTGTTTCACCCACCCTTTCCATGATTCTCGAGTGGTTCTTTCCTTTGCCTATTTAATAGGCCTTTATGTATGGTTCATATAATGTGTGTTGTGTAATACAATATCAAAGATTAAGATGAGAAAAGAAAAATAAAAGCATACAAATTATAGAAAATAGTAAAATATGATAAGGAAATCAAATTTTATTTTAAAACCTTAGGAGGATAAAATTTTGAGAAGGAAACCCTAGGGAAAACTAGGGGTTGTAATGTTCAATAATAAGTGGGTTCACCAAATGTTTGACCATGGTTTTTATTTTGGGTTAAGATAATAATACTCTAAAATAGTATGGAAATAAAATATTCTATGAGCAAACTAATTAGTCGAGATCAGATTAAATAAATATTATATAGATAAATGCTATTTTTTTATAAATATAGAAAGAATGGATAATGATTAGCTTTTTTTTATTTGTAATAAAAATTGAGAAGTATAGGTGTGGAAACATGCTAGTTAAAGATCAGTATCAAGTCTTCAAATTCTATAAATAAAGTTTATGGAGGCATGAACACTACCATCACCCTGTGGACACTAGCATCAATGATTTTATTAGTGTTATGATGCTTCTATATTGTATGAAATATTCATTTTATTGTGATGCAACCACCTATGCCTTTCTAAGTTTTCTATCACCTTTCTAATAATGTATATAGATTATGTGTATAGGCTATGGATGACTATATATACCTCAAACCCCAAATATTCATCCTATGTCATACAAGCTTACCAAAAATTGATTAGTGGGCTCACGATGTTGAGTTGACCTCAAAGATATTTATGTAATTGAGCATTGTTTACATAGTCAATACTTGAAGTAGATCCTAAAAATTACATAATTCTCCCTTATGTGTGTGAATGTGTGTGCAGAAGGGTGAAATATATTATATGTGTAAGCATGTAATGATTTAGATTTTAATTGAAACATACTACTCATGGGTTTTTATTTAGATGTTTTAGACTTATATTAGATTTTATCTTATGGCTGATATGAAAATAGGAAGGAATAGGGTAGTAAATCTTTGTTGTGAAAATGATTGATTGAGATTGATATGTGTTTACTCTATTATTTGATATATGTCTAATGA
This sequence comes from Torreya grandis, assembly GCA_037957365.1. Lineage (NCBI taxonomy): Eukaryota > Viridiplantae > Streptophyta > Pinopsida > Cupressales > Taxaceae > Torreya > Torreya grandis. The sequence continues at coordinate 1,380,241 of JARHVA010000241.1, read as the reverse complement.
GAAGGATTTAATTTGTATTTATACCACACCATTTTAAAATATCTCATAGGAGGGTTCAATAAAATAAATAGGCCAACCCATAGGGTGCAAAAGATTTGAAAATTATGAGTATTGTCATTGATGTCAAAGGTGTATCCTGTGAAGGTTGATATCAAAGGTGACTAAGCCTAGTTGGCAGTGTGTGATGTGACAAGGTGCATTGAGAGAGTGTTGTCATGAAAGATAATTTCAAGGAAAGAGAGAATTTTAAGGAAACTAATGTATTATGGTTGCATGAAGGTATAGGTCATTAATTTCAAAGTGCACAAGAAGCCTAGTCATGAGCCTTGTCATGACATGAAGAGGTGTGTGCATGAAAATGAATGAAAATAGGGATTTAAAGGTATTATGGCACTATTTTATCATGTATGTAAGTCATTGAATCACTCATGAGAGTTTTAGGGTGAGCCGATAAGGGTGGGACCTTCAAACTAAGACTACACCTAGACCTTTCTTAGACCCTACCTGGCATACTAAGGTATGAAGATAATATTTAAAGGCATTTATGCATATGTGAGCATTTAAAAAGGTGATATTAGTCATTTTAGTCTTGTTCATAAATTTTGAGGTCATGGTTTAAAGGAAATTGCATGATTTAGTGTTTGAGGCCTTCTCGAGTTCATAGAAAGAGGTCTCAAGACCCGAGAAGCACTTTCATATGTTCATTGGCACATGCAACCTCTACATGGGAAATTTATATTTTAAGTAGAGATGGATAAGGATCATATATAATATCTCTAGGTATTGGTTTTGGATTTAAAGGGTATTACTTTATGAATAATTGTTAACACCAAAACTTATGTTTAACCTCCCTAAAACCCTAATAAGGACCCAATATGAAATATATTGTTAAAAATAGATTATGATGGATTCAAATGTATATATAAAATATTTTATCATGTATTAAACCTTCTTATATTCCTCTAGGTGGTGGTGGTTAGTCAGATGAGAGAGAAAATGCACAGATACAAGCTTGTTTATCAAGAACTTACTATAGCTCTCAAAAGTTGTATTAGTCAAGAAAATCAAATGGATGTTAGAAGAATATATAAAATCATTTTAAATTTCCATGGTGATTTTTGGATAGGTTATATTCTTCAAGATTTCTAATTTTTTCATCCAAGTTAGCCAGTCATAAATAGACCTAATGGTGTGAACAATGAAAAACCTAGGCAAAGATCAGAAGATGGATTTGAGGGTCTGAGCTTTTCATATTGATGTAAAAAAGTACATGTAAAATTTATTTATGACTTATAATTCATTTTAATTCTTTTAATATGTTTTTTTATGTCATTTTAGATAGTGAAAATTTGCTCACAAAATGGCTTATCTAGTTCAAATAAGACTGTGTGATATAGGGTCAAGAAATTAGTCTAAAAGACTAATATTTAGAATTAGACCATATGAATTTTTCATCTAATAATGGTATATATATATATATATATATATATATATATATATATATATATATATATATATCATATGATAATTTACATGTATTATGATTCATTACAAGTGTCTATATAGGTGTTGGAGGTCTAAGTCACCATGACTAATTTTTGAGGTAAATTGGCAGTTCTAAGTGAGTGAGATGTAGAGATGTTCTTGAGCCTTTATCCCCTAAGTGAAAGTGTTATAAGAATTTATATATAACCCTTAGGTCATTTATAATATATATACATGTCTCATTTTTCATAATTTAGTATCTTAATGGTTTTTAAGCTTCATTTTTTCAAGACAGACTTTTAAGGTACAAAGGCCTAATAGGGCAGTTTGTCTTAAAAGAGATTTCATGGTATGAGTGAAGGATATAGGTCTAACCAAGCATAGATAAGTTTAGTATAGGTCATTATCTAATTTATTTAATGGTTTTTTTTTTTTGGAGAAGGTCATCTTGGCCCAAGCGGATCAATCTTTGATGCTAAGAAGATAGACCTAATGAAATTAGGTCTCTATGAGACCTAAAAAATAAATGAGGCCTAATTGAGTTATTACAGACCAAAAGGAGTCCAAAGTTAATTTTAATCATGTTCAGAAAGTGCTATAATATCTATTATATGGCTGACCTAAGATGTTGAATTTGTGTGGATGACCAAGTGGTGTGTAACCATGAGACTTGTATATATACAAGGCAGTTTAGGCCTATTTGGAGGTAAGCAATATAAGAGAATAAAATATTGTTTGGTAGAGAAAAAGGAGGCCTTAAAATGAGATAATAATATTAGATAATATGTGTGGTGATAAAAATTCATGAGATGGCTGAGTTGGTGCTAAGTCACTTAGGAAGTTGGTGTTTCCTTGCAAGTAGGTGCTTGCTAAAGCCTAGTCAAGTGGGTGCTTGACTTCATCAGGATTGGTGCTCCAAGTTGAGTTGGTGCTCAATATAATTTGATATTTTGTTTTATGGGAATTTAGTCTATTTTCAAATATCATAGTGTATTTTCTTCCTCTTGAGGGTTTCCCACTTAGATGTGTGTTTTCTAGTATTATGCTCATGTGAATGGTTTTTTATGCACTTCTAGATCTCAATGTTGTTTTCATAGTTCATGAGTTATTAGATATAATTAAAATATTTTTTTTGGTACACTAATTCACACCCCCTCCTCTCAGTGATTATGCTTGCAATATAAAATTTAGTCATTCAGAAGGAACAAATACTAGATAACAAGTTAGACACTAACGTCGACACTAGTGTCCCTATCTGGGTGGTAGTGTCCAACAAGTTATAAATATGTTGAATGTATATAAATAACATCAAAGGATATATATATATATATATATATATATATATATATATATATATATATATATATAATATAAAGTTAGTATATAAGTGATCTATATAATCAGTATGATAGGGTCAGACTATAGGATAAATAGTTAATCATAGTGAAATGGTGAATGAAAGCATTTTGGCAATAGAAATGGAAAAGGACTAAATGGTAGAGCCATAATTAGTATTTTTCAAATGTATCAAACTAATATATTAGATTTTATTATCTACAACTATGTAGGAGAGTCAAAACCTATAACTCATGCCCTAGACAAATCTAAATAGTCCTAAAATGAGAGGGTGATAACCCATTAGATTTTGGTGTGCTCATCCCACATCAAAAAATATATGCAACTAAAAATAAGGTAATCTAATTTAATTTATGGTATGTGACTTGTGGTATGTCTTGTGATCCCTCCTTTACAATTATAATTTCTTGTTATGTGCATAAAACACACATCAAAATTTAAATGGATCTAGAAGTAGGGAAACCTAAATTAATTTGTGTTTTGTCTTGTCTCCTTTACACTTTCCATGTCTTGTTGTGTAACTAAAAAATACATCAACCATTAAATTTATCTATAATTAGGGCCTTCTTATGATTATTTTTTTTCCTATTTTTTTCCAATAAAACTTTTGTCAAATATATCAAAAAGCCCTTAAAATTAGAAAACTATAAAATATAAAAGAGGTTAAGCATGGCCTGGCTTGGTGAAACAACCATTAGTATTCTTGGATTTTAGTATGAAATTATAGTAAATGATTTTTAATACATTCCAAAGTTTTAAAATGGTAGAACGACTGAAAAACATGTTCATTCTTTCACAAATGCTCTAGAATTCCTAAATATTCAGCATGAGAATGTAGCATGAATATGTTTTCCCTTAATATTAGATGGCCTTGAATATGATTGGTTTATAAATTTAATTTATAGCTGGAAAGAATTATAAGATGAATTTACTTTATAGTTTAGACAACTTGTTGACCCTTTTGATTTGCTTAACTAGTTACTCATACTTTAGAGGTTACCCAATCAGCTAATTAGGGATTTCAATATCATATTTAAAGAGATATATAGTAGTATTCCTGATAGATATAAGCATCAAGGGGTTGGTATTATATATGTACTCATAAATTATTTTTATTGACCCTTGTGTCTATGTTTTGGAAGCATCTACAATAAATAATTTAGATCTAGCTTATGCATAGGTTTTTCACTGAATAGGTGATGTCTTACAAAACAACAATGAACTATCATTCTTATCGAAATTACGTTGTTAGACACAATTTTTCTAATTTATTATAATTATTTTTTATCAATAAGTGTGGAGATTCAAGGTCATGGGATGAGTTTGAAAGACCACAACATAGGAGAGAATGGCATAGAAGAAATAAATAAGGGAGAACAATGTGGAAGACCTTGGCACAGACGAGCGTTGTGAAAGATAAAGAAATAGGGAAGAAGGAGCATAAGATAAGATTCGAAGAAGCACAAGAATAGGATAAGGGCATGATAAATGGAGATGGTTATAAATTATTTCATGAAAGTATCAAAGATTAATGGGAGTACAAATCTATCACCATCTCATGGAGGAGGAACAAAAATGCTAATATCTAACATAGAAAAAGTATATAAGGGTTTTTGTGCCTAATTCAAAAGGAAATTAATTGTAACATCCTACCATAAATTATTTTTTTGAAATATTCATTGGCTTTCCATCTATAATGTATTAATGATATAACCCAAGAAGGGGTTTGTTTGTGTATAAATACCCCTTTAGTTTTGATTAGGAAGGGTTGTTGAATGTAGATGTGTTGTTGCTATCAAGATAGAGATATAGAGAGAACGTGTACTGAGTGAAGTACCTTTGTAAGCTTATCAAATTATATCAATGGAACTAATATTATATGAATCTTGATGTGTTGAATCTATTTAGTGTTAATTTTACTTTATGATATTAGAGTACTTGCACTATGTGAATGCATTCAATGGCTAACTTTAGAATGATGATTATAATAACAATGATTAAATGTGTTAACTCAAGTGCCTAAGTAATATTTATCTATTCACCATCATGTAATATAATTGATGGGAACTAATTTAGGCTATGTGCCTCATGTGAGTACATGAAGTCACTCACATGATATGTTGGCGCACTAGCACATTGGCTTCTCCCTTCCTCTAAGTATGGGACCAATACTTATCCTTGCATAACTAAGGATAGAAAGAAACCCAAAATTTTGGTTACATTTTTGAGATCCATTACATTTTTTAGCACAATGTATAAATATGCTCAAATGGATATCTTTGGAAAACATCGAGCATTGGGTTGGTATCATAAAGGATAACTTTACACTTAAACATATTGAACCAAGATTTTTTATGGGCACATGGTTAGAGCATCACTCATATGATTCTCTATATGAATCATTATTTATATAATTACTCATTCACTTTCATGCTTGGCTATTGTAATATGTGTAATACCATTCAAGAAATTATAGATGGGATGTTTCTTGGTCGGTAGAGCAACATACACCTTTAGTGAAGTTGAAAGCCACTTGGACACATGTAGTGGATGTGTGGTGGAATGGAATGCATAATATCTATATTTTGGAATAAATTATCTTTACATAATCTTGTTTGGAGGAATCATAGTTTAACTTTTTGATGGAACCATAACGGACTTATCTCAAATAATTTCTTTTAGAGATTAAGAAGCTTATGGTTGAATCTAGACTTGAGAACTTCCCCATAGATGGGTAAACTCTCTCATGCATGAATAATGTGACTGGTGGGTAAATGAAGGGTGGTGCATCGATATGGAATTGGTGGTTCAACATGGAATTCAAAAAATGAGAACCATATAATCATATTTTTTATGAAGCCATGCATAAGGCTATGAGAGGCAATGATCTCAAATGCAAATAAGAGGATACTAGAAGTGTGACAAGAATATATGGGAGGGTAGAAAGGCATGGTGTATACTCCTTAACCATAGATTCATGTTGTTAATTGGAATAGGGATGTGTGGAAGTAAGACAAACATTTATAGTGGAACCCAATCCAAATAGACCCAAATCCCCCACCACAACATGTGCTCATTAATTTGAGTTTGACAGAATTATTTTTTAAAATTGGGACACTAACAATGCAAAATCTGAATTTTAATCTAAAACTGAGATCGTAGAGGCATCTCTAGAAGTGCAAGATTAAGATAATAATTTACCATTAATTTATGCCTTTCTATTGTCATAAATACCTATGGCTTACCTTAGAATGCTTGGTGGGCCAAATTTAACTATTGGGCAGATTGCAAGCCCAACAATAACTAATCAATCTCTCCTAGTGCCCATTTTCTCTAATACACCTATTTTGTAGGAGGTGTGAGAGGCAGTACTAGTGGTGGTTATACTAGAGCTTGAGGATCAAACAATGTCATAGGAGGAATTGGTAGACCTCCACCTTAGGGTTTAGTAGGAAATGGAGGAGCACCATAGCAAGGTCCATTACAACCACCCAATGCACCTACTATTTACTACGAGATGACACTTCACTTGCCTAAATATCGAGCTATCAAAAATACAACAAAACATGCTCACAAGTGTGAACCCATTTAGTGAACATGGGGTATACCTTCTTCTAATTTAAAGAAAACTTAGTTTTCCACTACTTTATTAGATCACATGCACAAATGGTATCAAAAATTTGATCCCCAACAAGTAGTTGTGAATTATGAATTATTAAAGATTAATTTTCTCCAAGAATTTGATATCCCTAAATTCTAACAACAAAATATTTTTTCCTAAAAATATATCAAGAAATATCTAATTAAGAGTGCACATGTATGATGCACATTTTAAAACACTTATTTTAAAGATAACATTTTAGATAAACCCAACTTAACATGATCAATGGTTTGTGGGAGGTTTATTACTTTTATTCTGATGAGAGTTATCTCACAATACTTTCATTGAATTGTGTGAGGCCCTAAAAGCCACCATCCACATTGAATCCATGGGAAGTATAGATACAAGGATCATCCCCTTTATGGAAGCTCAAATCATTGTGATGGATTCTCAATTAGAGAAGTTTATGGCCAATAATTTTCATGACACCCATAACATCTTATTGTGTGTTGACTATGAATTATAAGGCCATAATAGGAACAACTATCCATAAAGGAATGTTCATGTTGTATTGAAATAGTCCTATGAGAATTGTAATTAATATCATGATGTAAATAGTTTTCCTTTGCTCCAGTGTGACACCCAAGCTAAAGTGTCACTATAATTTAAAATATATGATGCATATATGCATGATACCAATGATTTATAGGTCATCAATGAGATTCATGAAGCACACACATGAGTTACACACCAAAATTACTTAGATAACAATGAGGAGGCTGGTGTAGGTCAATATTTTAGAGGTCAAGGGCATGGAAATGGAGGTGGTCATTTTCCACCTAGAACATGTTATAAGTACAGTTCTCCAAACAACTAGTAGTGTGACTACATGGTCTATCCAACCTACACCTTTTGTAAAAATAAACATTACCTAGAAGAATGTTCTGATTTATATGTTGATATTACTAAAGAAAGGAATGAGAAAGGGGTTAGGATGATACATGTTTTACAAACTTCAAATGCTCGGTGGAGACCATTCCCTACCACTCCACTAGCTAGACCCAAGTTTAATATTACTATAAAGAGTGGCACTCATTCCCAACTAGTTTCAAATCCACCTATTGAAAAGGTTCAACATGATGAATCTCATACATAACACTATCTTTATGTTCAACATTAGAAATAAGTGTTGCATGAGACAATGGCCTTAGTCTACGAACTGTAACATGAAATTGAGTTCTTAAAGGACAAGGATGCTAACAAGTGGTCTGAAATGCAAATAAATATGGTACCCACAAACTCAAGGCATGATGTGTTCTAAGAGCTATGTAAAATATTCCTTAATGAGGACATAATTCCTTTCCTCAATAATTAATTATTATAACAAATGAAAAATCCTTTGGAGGATTGTCATTTGATCCATGCATGATAACAAGATACCCATATTCAACCAAATCTATAATGTGATAAAGAGGTCCTTTTCAATGCATCCATTGATGGTTGGATGATTTGTGACATCGTATGGGCTCTGGCATGGAGGTTAATGTTCTAACTAAATATGCATATAAAAATATGGGGAGCCCCACTTTGAAAACCTCCCCATATGTCTTGGTCATGTCCAATAAGACTTGCACACTACCCATAGGCATTCTTAAGGATGCCACCGTCAACATCTTGGGAGTTGTATTCAAGGGTGATTTTGAGATTATCAATCTTGTTGAAGTTGATGACTTCCCTAATATTTTGGGTTGACCTTGGTGCTATAAAAATAATTATAACTTATCTTTTAAGAAGTAGTATTTCATTTTTTATAAGGACATACATCACATAGCCGTACCTCTAAATAATTGCCGAGTACCCCCCTTTATGTAACCTATTGATGAGGATGTTAATACAATTTATAACATTACTACCCAAGGAAATGAAAATGTGAATCCTACTCATGATGGCATATTTTGATGAGAAGAATCTATTTATAACACTACCAATATTTCTTGCGACCAGTGGGATCAAAGCACATATGATCTATAAGGCATTTTTTTGTGTCTTAAAAAGCTACTTTAGTTCCCATCTAAATATCACTAAATTCCATAAATTATTTGCCTCATTGGTCTATTCCTAATGACTGCACCAACCTTATAGTTGGACTAGGCACTTAGGTTTCATGTTTAGATGGAGGTCTATAAATACTTATAGTAGTTAGAGGTTTACTTTGTTAATGAGGATGAAAGGTTTCATGTGATCACCTTTCTATTTCAAGGGATAACTAACTACTCATTAGTGGTCTACTCATCAGTACCAATTAGATGTGTGAGAATAAGTATGCAGCCATGTCTAATTGATTAAACCATGATAATCATGTTTGATCCACCCTAAGTTACAATGGTATTTCATCTCAAGAAAAAAAATACAACTCAATGTGAAACCTTTGGAATGATGATGAAACATTTATACTAGAATTCTTATGGGTTCATGCATTCTATGGTACTCTACGCACTTGGGCTAGGGTGTGGTAAATTCACCAAGAAATGTGCAAAGACATGGATATCTAGTAATGCAGTAAACATGGTATAATTTCCACATTTTCATTTTCTTCACCATGAATGGATTTGAATTTATATATGTAAGCTATCCATCAAGTAGCTATGGGTGACTAAGCACCATTTGAAGACTAGATACATCACATGCATGGCATAACTAAGGATAATTTGGACATATTCAAATAACCTGATACTCCTACCATGGCTTGGTTAGAACCAAACTTCCAATCCAAATATGACCATCAAGAACAAATATGAAAATAAAAATAAAAGGTTGTGTTCCAAGTTGATGAAGGTACCATTTTTGATCATCTAGATCCATTATTTGACTAATTAAACATACATACAGAGTGTAGGGTGTGTAATGTCAAAGATATGATCTAGGTCAAGTATAAATCATATTTTGTGCGAAGCCAAATGGTTCAGCATAACATTAGAATAGGTGATGCACCTAAACTATACATTATGGGAAATTATTGGTCTGATGTTGAGATATCCAAAAAATTTGAACTTTTACATGAATACTTAGATGTTTTCCCATGCATTATAATTATATAATTAAGAATTAGACACACTAAGATATCCATCAAAGTCAATTTTTAGTGTTGACATGGCATGTTTTAGGCACCACATATGTGAAATGTTAGGGTACATGACTAGTAGGTGTTATCCCTTATAATGTATCAAATAATTTAAATAAAATAAAAATATAGTTGAATGGTTGAATTTAACAATGCCACATGTGACATGAGTATCATGATTAATTGTAATTATAAAAGGTCCTAATGAATACTTTTTCTCTAAGCAATTAACAACTCACAAAAGCTCAATCTTGGTTTGCATCTACTTATTTCTCAAGAAATTAAGAGGTAATTGTTCAATTTCTCACACTTATCCTAACTTTAATATATGTCACAAGCTAACCTTCGACATGATTCCCTATGAAAAATATCTAAATTATTTCCCTCCTTGTTAGGGCAAAGTTCTTTCTTCCTTCACCCTTTAGATGGGTTTTTCAATGCAAGCCCTCCTCTCAGCACACCGAGTGGATGGAAAGTATGTGGTAAAACATGATTGTGTTATGCCACTGATGAAGGAGCTTCCCCCAAAAACTCTAGGGGTTTTACCTAGTAGGCCAACACCCACTACACCTATTTCAATAATGATTACTATATGGACACCACTGACAATCCCTTTTACATCCATTCCATGTGGTTCTTCCTTTTATGGCACTATTGTTTTCACTACTTCTATGAGTGTATTTTGGCAAAACTATTTTAAGATGACACATTTGTGTTTCTGTTATATAACTATGTGTAGACACTTAAAATTAGACACTTCATATTTATTTTAACCTTCTTTGCACTAAATCCATAATAATCTCTAATCATCCTTAGTTTTCCCTAATCACTATTCATCACCACTATTCACTATTTGTTGCTTATTATCCCTAAATTAATCCAAAGTTAATTAAATAATATTAATCTATTTCAAAATTTAGTAGATTTTAGAAATTAATAATTTTTATAAATTTAAAAATTCAAAATTATCATCGCATGCCCTAAGGCTCCACTTATCCCCCACCATTCCAATCTAATAATCATATTGTCCCCTATGATTCAATTTAATAATCCAAATTTATTCCCATTATATTCCATGATCTAATTTGATTCAATTTAATAATCATCTTTATTCTCATTGTCTTCCACGATTTGAATTTCTCTAATTTAATAATCCACCTCACTTCTACTTACTAATTTTATATAATATCTTCCTCCCAAATGGATTTTATGTTCTTTTTTGGATCCCACATGTTCTCCACCCCAATTTTTAATTCAAAATTATCATTATGAATTAAAAATTACCTTTTATTCTCATCCTTTGATCTTCATCTCAAGATGGACAGTTCACATGCATTTCCGAATTCTATAAATTAGAGGTTCCTCCTCCAATTTAGCCAAGCTTCTTCATTACAGGTTTATCATGTTGAGTTTATAAGATAGTTGCACATTTTCACATCCAAGCAAATCAAATCTATCAAAGAGAATTTTTTGAAAAACAAAACCCATTTTCATTGTATTGGAAGAGTGAGTAACCACAATTCAAAGCGATAAAATTTAATTCAAATCGTAATGGAGGAAGCCTTTTGAAACTAAGGTATAAGTTTGTGGTGTTTCTTTAATTTGTAGCTCTGTCATAGGTTGAGCTGGTTTATATTAGACTTAATTATTAGTTGATTTCTTAGCTTAATTAGTATTTATATATTTACTACACACATTTTTGACATGCCTAATTGGACCATTCCCTCATCTTTTTCATCTGATATTTGTCATAGTTGTATTTAGAAGCATTTTTCAATTGATTTTTGTTATTTTCTCTTGTTTTTGTGTTTTTTTTCTTACTTTGTTGCAAGTAGCCTAAATTCTAAGCCAAAATAAACTCTTTAAAAATCTATTTTTAGGATGTTAGTCAAAGAAATTTCATAAAAAGGCTAAAATAAAAACTAAAATCTCTCTATTTTTCTGCTAACATTTCATTTCAATTTCATTTTCAATTTTTAATAATTAGCTCACACTTAATTTCTTGGAGTTTTTTTTTTTTCCAACATTCTATTTGTGTTGTGAAATTGTGTATGTTCTTCCCTTGGCATCATGTTAGTGATGATACTCAAGAATCAAAAGTAATTTCACAACTTTTGTGTTACCTAAGTTATGCTTATGTATGCTCTTTCTTTGGCATCGCATTGGTGACAATACCTAGAAATAAAAAATAAGTATTAACTCTTTATTTATTTTTATATCGGATATATGGACTATGAATTTTATCATTTCACAGTAGGCCAAACCCCATGTATTGATGGGGTATATAAATTAAGATCCAATGATTCCAGTTGCCTATGTAGTTGTGTGTTTTAAGCACATTGTGATGTGAGGGGATTTCAAGTTATAATACCTAGGGTTTCAATAGTTGATTTGAAATATAATTTTGTTGATTTTCAACACATTAAAACCTCTATAGCTATGTTAGGCATGTTAATACATGACCTAATAGTTTTCCTTCTTTCAACCAATTTAATCTATGGAATTGGGCCGTAACATACTGAAAGATCTATTGAAGGACTCCCCTTTAGATAAGCTCGTGAAAACCTTAATCCTAAGAAATATTATTTACTATTCAACTTTGGTGCATCAATTAGTGGTTATATTTGCGAAGTTACATTCCACACACCCTTAAAACTGGACTCAATAGACCATGGGAATGACAGGATCCTCTATGGTTAGTACCTTAAAATATTAGGCCTCTATTGAGAGCATGGATATGTAAGTGACATCAATGGGCCCAAATGTTATTCATGACCTTTATCCTAGATTTTCACCTTTTTGTGTAATTTCTTGATTATTTAAATTAGGGATTTTTTTGTTGTTTCCTTTGTTTTTCCACGTGCTATAATATCCTTAGGTGAAAATGAATTTCTTTTGAGTTTTAGAGCTATCAAAACATATCAAAACCAAACCTTACAATCAAACTAAAAATAATTTAGTTATCAATCAAGTTTTTAGACACTTTGGTATTTTTTATAGTCTAGTGTCAAGTCTTTTTTTAATCCTTTTTTAATTAAAGCATTTCTTGTAAGGAATATCACCTATCACTAGAAAAAAGGCTTTGTTGAGCAATCTCTTGATCAATCCAATCATAAATACAAATCCAAACAATCCTAGTCTTAACCTAAGGTTCAATCCTATCAATTTTTATTCAAATGCATATGTAAATTAACATCAAATCGATTAGCCAATAAATCCAAATCCAAGTTTGAATGTACATTCAACCTCACCCATCGATTAGTCAAATCCAAATTTGATTACTTATTAAAATTTACTCATCTACTAATCAAATCCAAATTTTAATGCTTATTCAAGTTTACCCATCTACTAATAGAATCCAAACTTGAATAGTTATTGAAGTTTACTTATCATTCAATCAGATATGAACATAAAATGATCGAATATAAACTTGAATATTTCTTCAAGTTTACAAATCAGTCATCTAATAAATCTAAATATGAGTTTGAATGTGCATTCAACCTCACCCATCATTCAATCATATCCAAACATAAACCAATAAAATCCATACTTGAATGGTTATTCAAGTTTACCAATCAATCATCCAATCCAAACATCAATCAATCAAATTCAAACTTGAATACTCATTCAATTTTACCCATTAATCAACATCTAAATTTTATTTTGGGGACAATAGAAAATCAATTTTTAGGCTTTACCAATCAAAATTATTCAAATTATTTTACAAGTTCTAATCCATCCATAAATAAAGAGTCACCAACCAAAAATCAAATTGTATTTATCAATTCCTCAAGTTCCAACCTTAATATCAATCAAAATAAACCCTTTGGTTTAAGTTTGAAACCACTTTCAAATTTATGCTTGAACCAAACCCCATTAACAAGTCAACCCCAAATCTAATCAAATCCAAACACAACCTTTAATCCAAATCCAACCTTTAATATCAACACCCATCAAAACCAACCATTTATCATCCATGAAAATCACATTTGGTTCTACATATAATTTATTCCCAAACTTGAACCAAACTACATCGGATCTACATTTGTCCACACATCCATCTAACTTCACAAGTCCACCTAATCCAGATACTTTCACCTTCAACACAAATCTATCAAATCCATATTTCAATACAACAAATCCAATAAATCCATCCTTTAACACAAATCAATTCATCAACACTCCACCTCATATTCCACATTCTCAAATCAATGAATACATCATAGAGAGAAAAAAATGAGGTCTTACTACAAGCTTTGAATTTTGGAGCCAAGTTTCCTTCTAATTTTGAAACCCAAACCATTATGCATCACCCTACCACTAGTAACCTTATTTTTCAAAATCAACCACTCTCATCCACTAGTTATAGCCTTTCTTGTAAAAATGTTTATCACACCAACAAAGGGAATATAATTATAGAATCCCAGCCATACAATGTCATGTGATCTCCCAAGTCACACCAAATCCAAAACACCCAACCTCCCAATAACATTAGCATGCCTAGTAGTCAAACTAGTGAAGAAAATAATAAACACAAATTCACTCCTTTGGGAGAACCCTATGATGTGGCCTTTTAAAAATTGGTCATTGTAAACTTAGTCAAATTTCTAAATACCAAAAACTTTGATGAAAATGTCCCAAAACATGAGTTGCATATACATAAGGAATATTGTGACTATCATAAAATAGGACATTCCACAAATTATTATATGATACTTAAGCATTATCTATAACATTTTATTGAAAAAGGGTATCTTTTGGTAGATCCAAGTGTATCCATGCCCAAAAATCATGGCTTAGGGGTATGCCAGCATTTCTTTCTTAAGCCTAATCATACCACTCTTTTCATCAACACCACCAATCATTCCTCCCATATTGCAAGTCCATCTCCCACACCCATTGATTGGGACCAAAAGTATTACTTACCATTATTTTCTTCCCATAATGATAATAAAATAATCATAGACTTCCTAACTTTCATCCAACTAGAAGATCATATAAAAACATTTGCATATTTTGAGAAATAAAAAGCATTCCTCAATCAAGATGAATCCTACCATCCAAATCGTAAATCATTGTCACTTAGTGAAAACATCTTTGAGGCACCATCAAATAATCCAAATCTAAATTACAATCCCAATCCAAATCAAAATCTATAAAATTAAAAATATGATTCCCTTAGTGAAAATTCTCTTTGAGGCATTATTGGACAATCTAAATCTGCATCCCAATAAAAACAATAAGAAGAATCCCTTAGTGAAAACCTTTCTAAGGAACCAATGGCTGAAAAAATTATTCTACCCCCTAAATTATAATATTTTTAAGATATATCTCTCACATATTGAAAACACCATTGGTCTAAGATTTAATCCCCAAATCATCCAACTTATAGTTACTCTTAGTTTTGCTAATCATGAGATTGATGATCCCAATCACCTTTCACATCATGAAACCTATACTTATCCCCACTATCATTTAATCCCTCCAAATATTTTATGCACTTAATACACATCCTTCATCCAACACACCTTTTGATTCACCCTATTTGGTAGTACCCTCTATCATAGGGGCTTTGGCAATATCCTGTTAAATTTGGAAGAATCCAACTTATAAATCAAAGAAATTATTAAAGACATCTTTGAAGCATATACCTGAATGATCAATAGGAGTCAACATCATGCATCTCAAACCCTTTTATAATTGAGATGCCAAAAATTAAAATAAAATAATAAAACATCAAAAACCCAAAAAAATAGTATGCATCTCATGATTCCCCATTGGGTACAAATGTCTATAAAGCCAAAAAATTATAACATAAAAAATTAAATAACTTTTCTAAAATTACCTTAACACTTGGGGGAAGCCAATTTATAATTACATTTTGCATTTCCATCATTGCATTACATTTTTCCATCATTCACATTTTGTCTTGAATATCAGATGTCATGTTTGGTGATTATTTAATTATCAGTTTGCATAACACAAACTTTCAAAATGAAGATTTTCATATCACTCTATTATCCAATGGAAAACATTATCAAAATTAGCATTACATTGGTTCTTGCCTTAGTTATTATGATCAGAGTATATCTCTTATCCTACATCTTCCTACAAGACTTATAAAATATTAGCTCACATCCTAGTCTATAAGTTTGACTATGACAGATTCTCCTCTTACAGTTCCCTCTAAGTAGAAAACATTAGCATGCTACAAAAAAATGGTAACTTTACTCACATATTTTGGTCTTCGATGATTGCATCTTAATAGTGTCATGGGGCCAAGACTTAGGGTTAAAATCCTTCTAAATAAAGGGACACCCTTATCCAAATCTTATTTAACATCAAATTCAAATTTCACATATCTCACCCTTCATCTATCTTCAGTGGCAAGCCCTCACATATCACTAGTTTCATGGGATAATCATTGGGAAGAGATGCTCGTACTTGCCTATATATATCCTTTGGTGATGAGCCCATGTGTCTTCCTAGTCACATCAGACTACATGTAATAGGTCACAAAGAAAAATATTAAATATTAAATCAAAAGGTGCCCAAAGAAAAAGCTATTCAAAAAGCTTGTCTATATGTCTATTCTAAAAAGGGTAACTTTATCCCATTTACTGATTTTACCAGGGCTAGTTATCTCTAGATGTAACCAATAAAGTTAGCATTTTGTGAGTTTAAAAATAAGTAAATTTTCTCCTTTGCTCATAAAGATTAGGTCATCTTCCTTTTCCAAGCAAAAATTTTATTTTTGGTTTTCATCGTCACCATTTCATATTTAACCTATTCCCCCTTCATTTCCTTTACTAAAAATTAAAAGTCATATGTTTTGTAAACAAAATAACTAAGTCCTATAACATAATTGTTAGTGCATTAACAAAGCTTCATGCATATCCATCATGTTACATTATTTTCCTACATTTTTTATTCTCACGCATATATAACCATTTTCCATAAAATTATCATAAAGACATGAAAATATATGGTCTATCCTTAATGCCTGGTCATCTAAAGTTCACCAATTGAAAAATATACATATAAATTAATCCCATAACACAATAATGACAAGTCACTAAAATAAACGAGAGCATCTCTATATATCATAATAAATGATGATTTTATACATTCAATCTCTAGTTCAATCCACCTCTATAGAGGGCATGTGAGTCAAACATCTCACCAAAAAAAATAATGAAACATGAAACATCAAGGTGAAATATCACACACTTCAGCTATCCACATCCACCAACTTAACTACCTTTCCAAACTATTCGACATCATTCAACTTACTTAGCTTTCTTGGGAGAGAAATTATTCATCTTTTCATCAAACACTTAACACTTCATCCATCAACTCATTTTCTCATCACTTCCCATATAGGTTAAACTACATTAGCTTGATGTCCATGGACTATGTAGGCACTGCTTAATTTCTAAGGGCAGCTTAGCCATTAATAATTAATTACCATCCCCATTCATATTTTTTTCTCACTAATTATCCATTACTAACAGTTCTCTCTTGATTAGGATGTCCTATATCAGGGAAGTTTTGAATTTTTCTTAGCATCCTTATATTTTAACATCGTATAATTCTTCTTTGTTTTAACTCCCATTTTTCGGATAACTACATTAGCATGAGGTCTTTTTTGACTATGTAGGTAGCACTTAGTTACTGAGGTCAGCTCAGCCACACCTCCTTATTTTATCTTCCTTTCTCACTTGAATCCTCTTTCACCATTTCTCTACATATCTCTTCACCACCTCCTCCACTTTAGTTTGTCAATATATTTTAACCACTTCTCTATCTTGTCAATCTCTTTTAACAAGAGGATTGACTACCTTCTTCATTCACCTCTCTTATCTCCTCTAGATCCACTATCCACTTCACTTCCCTAGTCACCTTGTCACCTTTCATTGCATTTATTGTGTATGCTTTGATGTTCATTCCACCACCCACTTCTTCATATTTTTGTCCCTCTCTCCACTTCTTCCCAACCTTTCCCTTTATCTCCTTCATCTTCTTTCACCATCCCCATCATTTCGTTTTACCTTTGGTAATTTATCATACCCTCTTCATCACTTTATTTTCCTCGCTAATTCCACATCATCATATTCCCTTACATAATGGTGGACATTTTTGCATATTTATCTTATTCGTTACCACCTTCTTACTTCTCTTCCATTGCTTTTAAGCCATTTTAATTTCAATTCTTGGTTCTTTTTTTCATCTTTCCCATATTTCCCATCTTGTATTCTTTCTATTTCTTATGTTTCTTCTACCCCCATCTATGTGTATCTTCTTTTTATTCTCTTGTGTCCCCCCTTGTATTCTAAATCCCCTTTTCTTTTTTCGTTTGCCCTAATTTTTTTATTTTCCACTATTCACACCTTTTTCATTTTTCGTTCTTCTTTTTTGGTTTACTTTCATCCTTTCCACCTTTTTCATCTTATTTTTTCCTCCACAACTAGCTTCTAGTTGGGTCTTTATCCTTTCATAAGCCTTCCATAATTCCCATTTTATTCTTATCTATGCAAGCCTTTGTGTTTTACCTTCCTCTTTTCCTCTTCCCATCTCTATACGCACTTGTGTTTTGCATCTGTGTGAGTGTCTGTGCTTTGTATCCTTGTCAACCCTCTTATTTAGTCCTCCCTTTTTCTTCTTATCATTGCTTCTCTTAATCTCTTATTTTCATCTCCATACACTTCATTATGTTTCTATATTACTTCACTTCTTCACTCTCCTATCATCCATTTTCCATTTTCTCTCCACTATTTCTTCACCACCTCACCATTTTATAGATTGTCAATCTCTTCTAATCACCCATTAAACTTGTCAATCTCTTATAACAAGATGATTAACACCCACCCTATATCTTGACCTACTTGCCCACCCATCCTCTACTTCCCCCCATTTTTATTAACCCCTTTCACGTCTCCAACATAACCATCTGATTTGTTCCACTATTCATCTCCTTATATGTCCTCATTTCTCCTACCCACACTTACTTGGTCATGATACCACCTACTTATTCACTCTCCTATCATCCTTTTTGTGTCCTTATTCCACTCCACTTTCCTCTCATTCCCCTTTCCTCCATGTTTTTCTTTGTTTTTCATTTTCATCACCAAACTATTTTCTCCTTGGTATCTTTTAGACCTCTTTTCACTAATTTCATTACCTAACATATTTCTAATCATCCCATTCCCATTCATATTTTTTAACCTTCTCTCACATTCCATTTCAATTCCTTAATATGTTATTTCTTAGCACATTCCTCTCACCCCATCTTCTAGATTTTGTGTTTCTTCTCATTCCTCTATTTCATTTCATTTTTATCATCATCCTTAATTTCACTTGGTGACATTACTCATGTTTCATGATATTTTTTTATTCTTCTCCATGTTTATATTCTTACAATATTATCCATCTTCATCATCTTCTATTGGAGTTGTTGTTGCCAGAATTCGGATAACGCGAGTGCAATGAAGACGTGATCACACAAGATGAACAAGTGCACACCACAAAGATGCTAAATCAATTTGATAATAACAAGAAGATAAATTGTACAAAATAAAATGGAGAAACCAAATCTGAATTAGTAACATGAAATGGCCAAAATGAAGAATACATATAGGAGAGCTAGAAAGTAACTCCTCCACAAATGGTGGTCAAAGCACCCCAAGAATAGACTCCTCCATAAAAGGTGGTCAAAGCACCCCAAGAATAGTCTCCTCCAAAAAAAGTGGTGACAAGGTGCCAAGAATAGAGAAGTAACTCCAATACCCGAAATAGGAGTATCTTATGACATTCTTATGACAAAAATATGACACACAATCTCCACATAAGCTAGCCTATCCCACGAATGTAGGAAAACTCTATGTATGCACAAATATATGATATTCCCTAATTAATAAATAAGGAAAAATAAAAACCTACACTAATACCCCCCCATAAGCGCAGCTTAGGTGGGAAGTGTGGAAATAAAAAATGGGTCCCGACAACTAGGCCTGATGAGGTACCCATGTACAAATGCAATCTCTCATAAAATAGAGAAAAGGAGAAAACCCGTAGGAAAAAACTCCCCCCCAAAAGAGAGACATAAAAGAAAAGAAGAGGCTAGAAGGCCCCCCTGAAGATGTTGCTGCTGCAGATGTAGACCACACCCCAAGAAGAGCTCATAGATGAATGAACTTACTCTCAGTGAAAGGTTTGGTGAAGATGTCTACAACCTGCTCCGAAGACGGGCAAAATATCAAGTCAATGCCCTGACTATGCATGTTGTGAAAGGCAATCACACCCCCCCAAAATATTGAGCCCATCCCAAGTATGCAAGTGCACGCTCAAAAGACGTCGAACTCAGCCGAAAATGCGTCTTAGAGCAATCAGTGCAAGACAAAAGCAAACAGGACGTCGGACTCAGCCGAAAATGCGTCCTAGGAGACCCAAATTTGGGGCACTTTATAAACTAGTGCGTGTTTGAAAAATAATAAGTCTACATTGTGTAGAATTGAATTACAAACACTTTTGCAAAAAACGGCACCCAAAACTGAGCTACCGTTTGCAAGATTTTAAAGTTACAATTTTCCCGTAAACTAGTGTTTTTGCAAAAAAAAGCACTAAAACGTTAAAAAAATGCTTGTTATGAGGAGAAAAAGTGGCCTTCCAACCACTCGTTGGATTTGAAATGGAATGAAGAATCTAAATGAGGTTTTTGTGAGGGGAAATTGACCTCCTACCAACCTGGGCCTTACCCTTCGTCTTCGACAGGTGAAAATACAAATTTTAATTTGAAAATCCCCAAATTACAAAACTGTCTAAAATCTTTAATATTCAGTCAAAT
Organism: Torreya grandis; assembly: GCA_037957365.1. Taxonomy (NCBI): domain Eukaryota; kingdom Viridiplantae; phylum Streptophyta; class Pinopsida; order Cupressales; family Taxaceae; genus Torreya; species Torreya grandis. The sequence goes on along the minus strand of JARHVA010000241.1, from coordinate 1,359,835 downwards.
TGACTGATTTTTGTTTTATCAAGTCAATTTTAACTAAGATAATTGAAGTATAGACACAATTGAAGGAATGACAAGTGTCCTAGGTTGCCAAATAGGATGCCAAGTAGGAAGGGGCGTCCAAAAATGAACAGTGCAGAATTTTGACTTAGAAAAGACAAAAAAATAATTGCAGACCTGTGCTGGACGCCGTACGGCCTATTTGGCACCTTGTTGGGCAAGAAAATAAGCTGGAATCTGCTGACTTCAATGCACAATAGGTCTGGGCAGAAGAATACAAGAAAAAAACACCATATTCACAAAAAAAACACCCTGTTTTGGACGCCGTACAGCTGATGGCGTTGCTGGGAGGAAGGACCTCTGCTACTGGAACTGAAGTTGCTTAGAGCTGCTCCTCCCTCTGCTTCTTGCACACAGCAATGGTGCCCAGGGTAACTGCTGAACCAGCCCCTGAAGTGAAGACAGCGAAGACACCCAAAGACCAAGGATTTCCAAGAAAACTAACCAGAAGAGATTTTGAAAGTTTTTTTTTTTGTTTTAGATCAAATCTAAAAAAAAAAAAAAACAAAGAGAACTCCACTCTTCTTGATTTCAAAATGAACTTAAAAGCATAACCATACACACGATTACCGTTCTTGCTCTGATACCATATCGGAGTTGTTGTTGCCAGAATCCGGATAACGCGAGTGCAATGAAAACGTGATCACACAAGATGAACAAGTGCACACCACAAAGATGCTAAAGCAATTTGATAATAACAAGAAGATAAATTGTACAAAACAAAATGGAGAAACCAAATCTGAATTAATAACATGAAATGGCCAAAATGAAGAATACATATAGGAGAGCTAGAAAGTAACTCCTCCACAAATGATGGTCAAAGCACCCCAAGAATAGACTCCTCCACAAAAGGTGGTCAAAGCACCCCAAGAATAGTCTCCTCCAAAAAAAGTGGTGACAAGGTGCCAAGGATAGAGAAGTAACTCCAATACCCGAAATAGGAGTATCTTATGACATTCTTATGACACAAATATGACACACAATCTCCACATACACTAGCCTATCCCACGAATGTAGGAAAACTCCATGTATGCACAAATATATGATATTCCCTAATTAATAAATAGGGAAAAATAAAAACCTACACTCATATCTTCTTTATTTGTGACCTCATTGTCTTATCAATCCTCCTTCATCCATCTCCTTATCAACCTTTGCCTCAGAATCTGTTATTGGCTCTCCCTCACATTCATCCATTAACACTCAAGTTCCTTGCTAATTAGGGTACATTTACCAGTTTGTACTATTTATGCATGCATCTCCATGCATGTTTATTCATGCATTCTAATTTCTTGTTTTAATACATAAAATATTATCAGGATCACTACTTTAAGTCCATCCATTTCTTCATTTAAGGTCTATGCATGTTGTGCATGGGTACTCTTTTTAGGTCGCATCCCTCTCTAACTACTCCCTTCACCTCACAGCTATTTTTCACCCCTTTCCCATTATAAAACCATTTATACAACCTCATCCCAAGGTTTCATGGTCATATCTCCCTTAGCACATCATCTTCACCATCCTATATATCCCACTTTTCCTATCCATCAACCTAATCACTCTTCATTATTGAATTCATATAGCTCTCTCACTCATGTTGGCCATGCCATCCTTCATATTGCATATCTAAAAATTAATGCTTCTTATCTAAGTTAGTATCATCTTTGGGTTACACTTGTCTCATATTAAACTAATGGTTCACTCATATTTGTTATTTTTCATAGCGGGTCTTATTCTAACCTTAGATTAAGTGAACACATGATTATATCTATCACTATATGAGTCCCCACTCATCTATTATCTATCTTTCCTTAAATGACATGGACACAATGACTATATCAGTCATTATACATGTGCCCACTTATTTATTATCTCTCTCTTACCTTAAATGAAGTGGACACTATGATTATATTATCACTAACCAGGTGAAAACTTATCTTTTATCCCACTCCTTTCCTATCTATTCTTCTCTCTCTCCGTTAGGATATCACCCTTTTGTGAGTATTCTTATTATCCATGATGTCACCATTTTGGGATAAATTTAAGCTACACTCTTACTATTTTGAAGGTAGATTAATATCTTCACCTCTCTATATATGTTTCATCTTCTCATTCCCTCATTACTTTTTATTCTCCCCCTTTCTAGGAGAACTACATATGGCCTAAAGTCTATCCCCATTATCATGAGCATTCACATTATTTTCAACAATAAGAGTGTTTAGACTATGTAGGTAGCACTCGAGGGCATGAGGCCCTTGGAGTCAATTCATCCACTATCTCTATCATCTCTATTCATTCAAAATGTGATTTCACTTATTCTCATTGGTTGAGTGCACAGAGTTGGGGGATAATTATATGGGCATTTTAGTAATGTGATCACATTAATAAATAACATGATTGCATTATTTAATTACTTTGATTGTGTTATTTATTATGGTTTGGTAATTACCAGGCCATAATGCAGTCATATTATTAAATAACATGATCATATTAGTTTAAATAGTAATATGATCACATTATTAACATGATCATGTTATTATTGTTTCCAATAAAGCGATCATGGTACCTATGTTACAAAAAAATAAAAACCAAACCTGAATGCAAATTCATCATTTTGCATTCAAGTTTCCTTTGTTATCCTCACATTTTGCGATCATGTTTTGTGTGAGAGAGACAAAAGCTCGACAAGAAGCCACTAAATTCATCCTAAGAAGCCATTAATCGATGATGTTGCCATGTAGAAGAGGTAAGTGATAAAAATCTACACTTGTTAACCCTAATTTTTCATTATTTTTATTATTTAACCCTAATTTTAAGTAATTTTTAGTTATAATGTGTTTGTTTTGAATAACCCATCCTACTAAACCTCCTAACTCTCACAAAACCCTCTTATTCCTCCTAACCCTCCATCCAACCCTCCACAAAATGCTCTTGTTCCTGCTCATATCCCTCCACCTAACCCTCTTATAGTTCCATAAAATCCCCCAGGCAGTCAAGAGATTTTAATTGATAAAATTGTGAGAAATAAAATTGAAATTGATGAATTAATTGGGATAATGAGGGATATCACTTCTACCAAACCCCACCACACCCATCTATCCAATTCCCTAGAGACATTATTAGGTCAAATTAACTCTATAACAAGTCAAATTGACAGATGGACTTCATATAGGGATAGTTTTAGGGCTTATTATGCTAAAAATTTGTCATCACTTGAGGTTAAGAAAAAATAAATATCAAAATCCTCCATGTGTTCCTTATTCATTGACCCAACTACTAATGCCCCATTTCCTATAACCACTAAACCTTTTCCAATCCATCACTGCCAACATAACCTAATCACAACCAATTTTGGGGATTGATGGTGGATGGTGTTTGATTATTCACCGTGTAATAACCAAGAGGTTCCATTGTATTTTTTGAGGAAAATCTACTATGAGTTTATCCTCAATGATATTTTGAACTATTTTGATTTTATTAAGTTTCAAAGCTAAGGGAAAGGCTCTACATAGGATCGATGATGTGTACATCATATTCATAATCATCCTATAAGGATCGATATCCAAAATCCACTTGAGCACGAGATCCCATCTATAGTTCATTAGGTCATGAAGATCGACACTTTACATACTCTTAGTTTGCTCACTGATATACTCATTCAAAATATGAGTAGGCTCTCACAAATTGATGCTAGAGATATGCCATCTAGTGTGCATACCTAACCCCACCCTTTTAGTTCTTGTGGAACTATGTACACTAGACCTTTTGATGATGATGATGGTGGTGGTGGTTTAAAGGGATTGGATAATATTCTTCTGAGTGATGATTTTTTAGCACACATATTTGGTGTGCAGACATCAATCACTACATAGATGCAGGTATATTTTATATAAATTTCATGTTAAATTTAAGTTATATTTGCAAATTTAATTTAGCTAAAAATTAATTTACATATAAATTGAAAAATATATATGTCATTTTTTATGTTACAAGAGTTAACAATGCCTTCATCATCATAGTTGACATTTGTACCATTTGATTTGATGTAGTCATTATTTACATATTTTGATCTAGCTACTAGCCCATCCATGACTACATTTGTCTCTATTAGGATGACACCTTTTCTTATATAGAGGTAAAATTTTGAGTTAATCTTATTCTCTATGTACATTTAGTCTATGTATATTTGCCTTATAAGTTCAAGTTAAATTTATCTATCAAGTATCTTGATGCATAGGTTCTAATAAGTTTCCCTAATATGGATTGAAATACACACTTACCTCTACCAAATACCCAAATCTAATACTATCTTGTCCTTCTTCGTCTTCTATCTTCAACCTCTTTATCTCTTTGATCACTTTGCATTTACTAGGTATTTCGTATTCATGCTTACCTACTAAATGGCTCTTAAGCCTCCTTATATTCACTTAACATTCCTTTTCTACTTGAATTCATTTTAATAATCAACTACCTCTATAATATTTCTTTTTAACATCAACCTCCTTAGTTCATACTCTATTTTTATGTTCTCTCTTTTTATCCTTGCTCTATTCTTTAAAAGCTTCTTATGTGTTTTCATAGGTCTACATGCTACTTTTATTTTATCCTTACACAATACTCATAAGATCATATACCTATTCAATTACATCTCATTTCATGCATTAAACCATTCCACACAACCCCCAAGATTTAACTCTTCACTTAACTCTTCTTTCCTCTTTGACACCTTCCTTTTACTAGCCATTTTTTGAGGTAAACCTCCTTGTTCTGAGTAAACTACAAAGCTCTCAACCAATCCAAACTCACATTTAGGTACCCCTTTACATCACATAGCTCATGTAAGGACTTTCATAATTTAACTCTCTTTGGAGAACACCTAACTCAACACCCCTTAAGACTAATTAGGTCTCATAGGCCTAATTAAAGGCTATTGACTATGAAATGTACCATACAGACTCAAATCAAGTTTAAAACTTCAAAATCCTCTTCCTCATATATAAACAAACATATCCACAAATTTTAATGACTTTTCATCAATTAAATCACTTGTTATCTCATTTTTTAGTTTCAAACCCTAACTTATGTTGTCTCGGTCCTCCACCTACCTGAGAGGATAATAAATGAGCTAGAATAACCTTTTGACCCTTATAAAATCCTCTAAGGCTTTAAATGTCTCTTTCCTTACCCAAATCATCTTCTCAAACTATTAATTTTCCTTTATCAATACTAAATCACTCCCAACATGTAGTTTTATAGAATTTATGTACCCCTCCAACATGACTATGTCAACAAATAAGACAAAATAAACCCTTAAGACCCTTCACCTTCATTTGAGATAAATTAAAAGAATCACACAAATGGAAAAACAATAACCCACAACATTAAAAATACCTTAAATCCTCAAGTCTATTTCCAAGAACTCTATATGGTCTTTCTTTATGACTACGCAAACTCATAATTGTTACTAATTGGTTTGTATATAATCTTCCCATGTATTTTGAATTTTATAAATAGTATTGAGACTTTAAATGTGTTTACATTAATTTAAAATATCTCCTCTATCCCTTTCTCATCTTCCAATCATTTATAATGACAATTTAAACTAATTGTGTTGTCCTCTTTCTGACTGTGCTTGAAGATAGAGTATTGAAACTTGGGTGTCACCACTTTGAACTTGTAGATTACTAACTTGAATCTTCTCTAATTATAGATATTAACAACACAAGATTTATCATAAAATTATAGACACTTATTTACATTTTAGTCTATCTAAAGAAGCTTTACAAGTAAGGACAAATTTCTTGATATGTCTCTTATTCCTTTTCTCTCCCTAACTTTGCCTTGTCAAAGTGCTACTATTCTTTCCACCTCCTAGTCTTCCACTCACACTTCCTATATCTATTATAATTTTTTTATTACCTCTAACATGTAAAATACTTGATATTCTTATCCATCACACATTTTATGGCAGTTACACTTCTATTATTCTTGGTTTGCATTATCTTTTCAGGTTTGCATTATCTTTTCATGATATGCACATTGAAATATGTTACCATATATATCTTGGTTTACATTGAGAAAAACTTGCCATGTATATATTTGATACTTTATATAAAAGTAAGTGAGACGTTATTTTCATGAATAGTTGATGTCTAAAGTAGACACTCCTCCCTCTCTGTGAATCAAGATAGACATAGGCATTACTACTATATGTCATCTACATAAGCGTTGATAGAGCTATTTATTAAATCGTAATTTTGAATTGTAAAAATAGACTTGTTTTAATAATTTTACTACATACTTGGGACCAATATAACTTATGTAAATATTTTATGTATGCAAGGTTATCCTATGGCATATGATAGTCCTATTTAGATGATTAGTAGGGAAACTTCTCATATTTTTCTCTATTTCATATTTCTATTCAAATAGTTAAGCCTGTCATTGACTTGTTTGAGCATCAGAAATAGATTGAGAAGGACCACGAGCTTGTAGTAAGTGCATGTTTAAATGATTTTTTATTGTAGTTTAAAATTAATTTATTAACAATTGGTTGAATGTATTTTATGTTAATTTTGTATTAATACTTGTATTTAAATAGGTTCAGCTACAAATGAGCTATGAGCGTAGGCCTCAAAGTCAGACCTTGGATCAATTGAAGGCATTAGAGGGGTCTCCATCTACTAACAAGGCATCCTAGAGAGAGTCTTATTCAAAGAATTCAAAGAGAGGGAGCTTATTTGATGAATAGGGTGTCTTACATAAGATGTACTTTTTTATATCCCTATATGGCAATTTACACATTTTTGGCATTATATATGCATATATGACATTCACCCAACATTAGATACTATGTTGGTAAATGTAATTTTTTGTATGCCTATCATAACAATGTATTTATTATTCACATTCCACACATGTACTTATATTATATGCCTATCATGGAAATATATCTAATTTATATTCAATTTTTATTTCATTATGTGTTATTGTATAGTGTTGTTTTTATATTCCAAAATATTATCTATCAGATCTTGTATTTAATTTTGTACACAAATTAGGATTAAAAAATTATTCTTTTCAGTGTTATAAATATTAGATCTCCCATATTTTTTTAAATTAAAGTTTTTATTTCATTATGTGTAGTGAAAATGACTAATGACACTCTTATATATTTTGAATTTGTCATCACCCATTTACAACTTTTCAATTGATCATTAACACAATTTGATTACACTTAAAACCCATACCCAATCATGTTCAAACTTATATAATGCAAAGACATAAAATCATTCATAAATCCTTGCAAATTTCTCACTAGAATAACTATGCCTATAAGTTACCTATTTTTTTACCTTCATCTGGATCTAATGCCTTTTTGAATACCTCTTTTTGAAACTAGGCCTACTTATTGTATGCCTTCTATCATCCCCTAATACCACCTAATGAATAATTTGTTCTTCTATGTTTAAGAAGGCTATGAAAGTCTTATTCATATGTTCTAAGATCATGAATAATTCCAACCTCGCTTATCCACTCTTGTTCTCAACTCGATTCAAAATCCAATCTCAAATAATCTTCTTTTAAACTAGTTAATTACTCATTAGGTCAATAGGGAAATTACTCATTAAGTTTATAGGTTTCTAGACCTAGTTGTTGATCTAATAGGTCAATTTCTCAAAATATATTTTTTATATCTTAAAAATTATATTTATAGTAGTATTTTATCTATTTTAACATGTTATAATCCTTACCCAAGTTTATAGAACTCAAATCAACCAAAAACTCATCTTACCCAAGTTTTAACATGTTCTACAGGCCAAAAGTTTAGCAAAACTATTATTCTGATGCTTCCTGACTAAAAAATGACACTACCAACATGTTCAATGGGGAGGATAATGTCTAGTATCAGGTTATTTATCTCCCATCAACCATGATTGATAAACGCACCATCTATTTTGGCTTCAAGAACTCCCTTCCCAATATAAGAAAAATGCAATTTTTTAACCTAAGTTCAAACATACTTAAAATGAAACCTATAAATAATTTATATGAACCATAAAATATATCCCATACCCATTTAATCCATATAATTGTACCCCAAATCACTCGAGTAGAACCATCAAGAGCAATATTTTGGACAAGCTGCAGCGATGAGTCCAAAAATGCAACTTTTTGGCATTGAATAAGCACCTTCTTGAGCTCTAACTACCATTTCTACCTCTAGGACCTCAACCTAGGAATATATCACTTTGATCACATCCAAATTGTAAAATTACATGTTATCAAACTACCAAAACATTCTAATCCACTCAGAAGTGCATTTTCATTACCATTCTAGAGCACAGAAATACTGACAACAAATGTTGTCAAAGTTTAAGTTATGGTTGTAGAAATATGGTTTTGATGCTTCTTGACCAAAAATTGACACTTAAAACACATCTAGGAGGCATATAAAATACATTAATAGGTTCTTGGTCTCCCATTAGGCTCGATCAACAAACCCACCACCCATTTTGGCCTCAAAAAAGCCCTTCTTAATATAAAAAAAATGCAATTTTTTAGCTTAAGTTTAAACACACGTAAAATGAAACATGTAAGTCATTTTAATGAATCATCAAATAAATTACCTACCTATTTAAACCATTTAATTACACCTTGGATCACTCTGGTGGAAGCTTTGATATCAATTTGTTGGACAAGTTGTAGTGATGGGTCTAAAAATGTAATTTTTTTGGCATTAAACAAGCAACTTCTTGAGCTCCAACTAGAATTTATGCTTCAAAGAATTCCACATGATAAGATATCACTTTGATCACATATATATAATAAATTTAAATGTTATAAAATATCCAAAATGTTCAAATCCACCTAGAAATGCATTTTCACTACCATTTCAGAGCACAAAAACACTAACAATAAATGTTGTCAAAGTTTAAGTTGTGGTTGTAGAAATCTGGTTTTGATGCTTCCTAACCAAAAAATAACACTAAAAAAATGTATCAATGGGGTGGATAAAATATAAGATAAGTTTTTTAGCCTCCCATTAGGCCCGATCGATAAACCCACCACCCATTCTGGCCTCAAGAATGACCTTCCCAATCCAAGAAAAATGTAATTTTTTAGCTTGAGTTCAAACACACATAAAATGAAACCTGTAAGTCATTTCCATGAACAATGAATCCCTACAATAAATTTTTTATCCCTATAATCTCACCCCAAATAACTTAGGTGTAAGCTTTGAGAGAAATCCATTGGCAACTTGCAATGAGGGGTCCAAAAATGCAACTTTTTGGCATTGAACAAACAACTTCTTGATCTCCAATTGGCATTTCTACCTCTGAGACCTCAGAATATATCACTTTGATAATATAAAAATATGAAAATTGAATGTTATCACACCATAATTATGTTAAAATCCATCCATAAGTGAATTTTCACTACCATTCTGGAGCACAGAAACATTGACAATAAATGTTGTCAAAGTTTAAGTTGTGGTTGTAAAGTTCTAGTTTCGATGCTTCTAAATGAAAACTAACACTTCCAAAAAATATGGGGGGAGTATAAAATCTAAGACTAGGTTTTTTTCCTTCCATCATGTTTGATCAACAAACCCACCACCCATTTTAGCCTCAAGAATGCCCTTCTCAATACAAGAAAAATGCAATTTTTTAGCCTAAGTTCAAACATCCATACAATGAAACTTGTAAGTCATTTACATGAACTGTCAAATCTATCACATGCCTCTTTAATCCATCTAATCACACTTTAGATCACTCAGGTGGAATATTCAAGATAAATCCATTGGATAAGTTGCAGTGAGGGGTCCAAAAATGCAACTTATTGGCATTGAACAAGCAAGTTCTTGAGCTCCAACTGGCATTTCTATCTCTGAGAACTCCACTTGAGAATATATCAATTTTATCATAAAAAATTATAAAAATTAAATTTTATCACACCACCATGACATTCAAATCCACCCATAAGTGCATTTTCACTACCATTCTAGAGCATGGAAACACTGACAACAAAAGTTATCAAAGTTTAAGTTATGGTTACAAAACTCTAATTTCAATGCTTCCTGATTGAAAATTGACATTGCCAAAATGTTCAAGGGGTGGATAACATCTAAAAATAGGTTATTATCCTCATATCAAACTCGATCAACAAACCCACCACTTATTATAGCCTCAAGAATGCCCTTCCTAATACAAAAAAAATGCAATTTTTTAGCCCAAGTTTAAACACCTATAAGTCATTTCTTGAGTTTCGATCAAGTCCAACCTAAGCTTTGATCATGTCCAACCTGAGCTTCTCTTAGATTCAAGAATATATATTTCTTTACTAATAGTGCCAACCATGTGAAGGTGGAAGCTTATCTGGCCCCACTAACCTACAAAAAAAATTAGTAGGTAATTAAAAATGAAATTTATATGTACTACCTAAAAAATAAAAAATATTTGGTAAAATTGATTACATCTACAATTTAAAATTCAACATACCTAAGTATTTCATTCTAAATAACCACTAGGATCTACTCTAACCTTGATAGTATCAAGAATAGTTTCATGGTCTAACTCCCAAACTTTCCATAGTTTCATGTTTAATGACCTTCCATGATATTTTTGTAATTGAATATTCATTGCAAGAATCAAATATGAATAGTGCAGTATCTTCCTGTGCATTTCAAAATCTTCAAATAACCATTGATCTAAACATTTTATATGATATCATCAAAACCAAGTTCCAATTACTACCACTAACCCAATGGGATAGTCAATGTTTTCTCCATCTATAACTAGGGAAGTCAATTTTTTCTTTCTCTCTACACACTGACATAATAGTAATCAGTGACCTCTTCATGATCCTCATCTAAAATAACTTCAAAATCATGCCATGTATCATAAAAAACTATTTTTAGTGATAATATGAAGACTTATAATGAGAATAAATTATACATAATGAAAAATGTTCTATCTGGCTATACTAGATCAGATACATGGTCAAAGTCATTTGATGATATCATATTTTAAGTTGTAATGTTGTTGAAACCTGATATGTGTTGATTGGAATTAGAGGTTTAGAAATCCAATCATCCACCCACTATTATGACTCACACTCATTCCAAATAGATTCCACACATGTAGAATAAAAACATGCCAAATGTCTCATATGAATAGTCCAAGAACTTGCATCTGAGCTATGAAATGAGTGGAGGTCACTTGAACCCGTTAGAGTCATACAATCCTCATAATTTACCAAGTGATCTTCCTCCATTAACTAGAAATGTCTATGAATAGTATAATTTGGTTGAGCATCATGAAACATGTTCTCATTATACCATCCAACCATAATTTTTGCATTTTTTAAATGAACACCCTCTTCAAATTTCAACTCCTCCCTTGTAATATTTATTTTTACACATGCTCCAACACTATCATGTTCCCCTTTTTCATAGCTAGCCTCGATGAAACTCTTAATGTGTTTTACATCAGTGGTAATGTGCATCCTACTCAACCAATAAAACATCTATACATTTTTGAGTTGTGATGTGCAATTATCTAACCAAATGTAATGTTGATTGAAAGTAATGTTCCTCTAACTCGACTATTCATAGAACTTATAAAAACAACCTTGCACATACACTAAATAATGTGATCAGTCATCACTAATATATAAATAGTACTTCCTTAATATTTTTTGTTAGTGATTTGTACTATCAGGTGCATGCATGAATGCTATATACATGAATATGACAACTTGTAATGAGTTTTAATAATGTGATTGAACTTCCATTTGGAGTTTTAATGTGTAATTTTTAGCAAAATCAACTACTAAAACAATCAAACTAAGTGGTAATTTATCCTTATATTAAAATGCTCATCCAATCATCTATCCATGTGTGTGTGTCTTGATTATTCATAAACAATCTTCTCTCTAAATTTGACAAAAAATTCAGAAACAAGTATCTTTTTTGTAACAAGCTCACACTTTTTAGATTCTTTGCCATTTTTTACTTGATAAATCACTGATTTATTTTTTCTTAAACCAATTAATTCCTATCCAATTATACTTGTAGTCTCCTCATGGATACATTTTTTTAATTTTGGAAATCAACCATAAATGTTGCAATTTCTATTTAAACATGATTTGTTGTAAAATAATTGTCCATCTGGTCTTTTGCAAAAGATAGTTGGAATAAATTACCTAGCTAATTTTGATAGCAATTCAATGCCAAACTCCTATAAAATGTTATTAGTATGCAAAGTACAATAAATATGTTGAAAAACATCATAGTGCATTAAAAATTCAACATGTTGCCTACAACAAGTGGTACGTGTGTGATTTATTTTTATAGAAAAAGGTTTGGCCATCTCAAAATATCTTTGTCAAATATAAATTTGTTGATGTTTTTCCAAAAAATTAGAGTACAATTTTGTTTGAGTCATATCCAATAAATGTTTTAGATGTGGTTCACGATTACAAGAATCAACTCTTCTTTTCACAACATCTCTTACATTGGGCAAAACTCTTGAATTATCTTCTGAATTGAGCAATTAACTCTTTGAGAGTATCGGCTATAGCCTTGTCCTTTTGTGGAAATCTACCAGAGAATGCCCATAGCTCATTAGTATTAGGTTCATTAAGTCTTTCACATTTTTTAATTTATTTTATTATTATTATTCTATTTATATTAAGTGTTCACCTTGTTTTTGAAACCATTTATTTTTTCCATGTTTTATCACTTATTGCACAAGTTGTAAGTATACATCGAGAAACATTACAATCTTGGGTGCATGATTTTGGACCTATCGTATGATATGCATCATGTAGATTTTCAACAATTTCATTGTTTTCATCATCTATGTTAGATGTTGTTAGTCCTAATGTGTACATTATAGGTCTCATCTTAATCAATTTTATTAATTAAATAAATAATTGATATCTTTGACTATCATAATCTAAATTATGAAATAAAGTATCCTAAAATTGTTGAACCAATATTATTGAATGGTGATCAGACATTTTGTTATGCATTGGTTCTAAAATATTTTCATTGACTTTAATTAATTACTTGTCTTTTCTACACATAATTCTTGGAGGTGTTGTTAATGGTATAATTTGTTGAGAGGGTGTTTCAAAATCATTATTATGATAGTTCTGATGATGATCATGACTATGCTTTTGTATCAAAGGGAAAAGAATTCATGTTCATGGCAGAAGAATCCACTCCCATAAATTCAGAATAGGCTGAAGATGAAGATTGGGATGAAGAAGAGGAAGGTGAAGTTGATCTAGAAGGTGAGCTAGTTTGTTCTCTAAAAGAGATTGAGAAACTAATAAAAGAGAACTCAAAATAGAATAAGCTCAGGCAAAAGGAACTTGACAAATCTAATCAAATCATAGTGACTTTAAAAACTCAACTTGAGGAAGCCAAAAGAATAGAAGAAGTAGTTAAGATGGAACTATAGACAAAATCCAAAAAATGCATGAAGCTTGAGGTATAAATAGTAGCCTTGAGGAAATAACTTGAGAAGGCAAAAATTCAAATAGACAAAATTCTAAAGTTGACAAAAGGATCAAACATTCTTAATGAATTGATCAGTGGTCAGAGGCCTTCAAATGAAAAATCTAGTCTTGGATATGAGAAAGGAAATGGATCATAAACTAGAACATCAACCAACCTATATGATAATTTTAAAATAAGAGGAAAAGCAAAGAAATAGAATACTAGCGAGGACACTGTGAATGATCCAAACAAAGATAAAGTGAGGAAAATAAATTTTGGGAAAAGGTTTGAAATCAAAGATGTAGAAGGATATACTCAAGTGATAGACTTGAAGAAACAAAGGAGTATTAAAGTTAATTATACTGCACCAAAGAACTTTATGACTAGGTATTATTCATCCTTTTATGATTATTATTATAGCTATAATCAGTTTGGTCATAGGGCCATTGAATGTAAAGTTGTTCCTACTAGAATTAATTTTGTAAGTAGAAACTCATTTGCTCCTCTACTAGATTCAAGTTTAATGTGCTACAATTGCAATAATTTTGGTCACATAGCTAAGCATTATAGGACCAAATTTGCAACCTCAAAAGGATATAATGTAAATAAAGGCAAGTCTCTTAATAAGAAAAAAATTTCACAAGTCACTGATAAAGAAAATAAAAGGACATATGAGAGACCCAAGAAAATGTGGAAAGTGAAAAATCAATCCTTGATTTCTCAAACAACACTCCACGTCAAACAACAAAACTTTTGGGTATAGATAATGGGTGCTTAGAGCACATGAATAGTAACAAGAACAAGTTCACCAAGTTGAGAAAGTGCAATGAAGGAACTGTCAGCTTGGGAGACAACACAGCAATAAAAATCAAAGTCAAAGAAACCTTGCACATTGATGGTAAGCTTCTTATACATGATGTTCTTTATGTCAAAGAACTAAAGCATAATTTTCTAAGTGTCATCCAAATGTGTGATAATGGATATAAGGTCATATTTGATGCCGAAGGTTGCAAGCTAAAGAGATCTAGAAAAATAGTTATAGAAGGGAAAAGGACCAAGAATAATTTCTACAATCTTGTTGAGGTAGACAATAATAGTTGTCTCATAAGAAAGTTTGATGAAAGCTAGTTGTGGCATAGGAGAATGGGACATGTTAATTTTGATAATCTATTCAAAGTAAATTTTAGTAAGTGTGTAAGACATATGCCCAAGATAACCAAACCCACAAATACTACATGTAGAGAATGTCATTTAGGCAAGAAAACAAGGGTCAAGTTTCAAACAAAAGAATATGCAACTACAAAGCCTCTACAATTAGTCCACACTGATCTTTGTGGTCTTACCAAGATAAAAGGATCAAAAGGAGTTCATTACTTCAAGGTATTTGTAGATGATTACTCAAGAATGACATGGGTAACCTTTTTGAAGGACAAATCTCAAGCCTTTGAGGGATTTAAGATCTTTAGAGCCATGGTTGAAAATAAAATGGGAAGAAAGATCAAATGTTTGAGATCTGATAAGGGTGGAGAATTCACCTCAAATGAGTTCATATAATATTGTGAGAAACATGGGATTAAAAGGAACTACTCTACTACAATAACTCCACAATAAAATGGAGTTGTTGAGAGAAAGAATAGGACTATTAAGGAGATGGCCAAAACAATGTTGAAAGAGGCCACACTATTTGATGGATATTAGAGAGTAGTCCAAATAGTAGTATACATCTTGAATAGAGTTCAACTGAGGGTGAAAAAAGATAAAATTCCATATGAACTATGGTATGGAAAGCTTGCATTAATTAAGTAGTTTAGAGTGTTTGGAAGCAAATGCTACATCAAAATAAAGGACAAACTAGGCATCTTTGAGTCAAGATGTGATGAGGGATTTTTTACTGGTTACTCTACTCAGAGTAAAGCATGTGTATGTTACAATAAGAGGCTGCACAAAATATTTGAAAGCATCAATGTCAAGGTCAAATAAGGATTTAAACAAGTTGAGCCTAATGAGCAGATCAGAATTGAAGAATTAAAAGAAGCAAAAAATGAAGAAGAAGAAGAAGAAGATAATGAAGAGGAGGAAGAAAAGACTATAAAATCACCTCTAAAGTTTGTTCAAAAGGATCATCCTAAGGAGAAACTAATTGTAAATTAAAATGAAGGAGTTTAGACTAGGAGAAGAGCTATAATGAATAAGGAGCAAGTAAGTTTTGCTCTATTTTTAGAAATTGAGCCTAAGACCTTCATTGAAGCCAGCAAGGATGAAAATTGGTTAAAAGACATGGAAGAAGAACTGAGTCAAATAGAAAAGAACAAAACATGGGAATTAGTTCTTAGACCCTCAAACAAGAATGTGATAGGGACAAAATGGGTTTGTAGAAATTAACTCAATGAAAGTGGAGTTGTCATAAGAAATAAAGCAAGATTTGTGTGCAAGGGATATGCACAAGTAGAAGGCATAGACTTTGAAGAGACATTTACTCCAGTGGTAAGACTGGAAGCCATAAGAATGTTTTTGGCATTTTCTATTCATAAGAAGTTCAAGGTATATCAAATGGATGTAAAGTCAGCCTTCTTGAATGGAAACTTAGAAGAGGAAGTCTGTATTGAACAACCAAAAGTTTTTTAGCTAGTGGATGAAGAAGATTATGTGTGTAGACTAAAGAAGGCATTGTATGGTCTGAAATAGGCACCTAAAGCATGGTATTCAAGATTGGATCAATACCTACAATAACAAGGTTTTAGCAAAGGATGTATATACAATAATTTGTACTTTGAATTTGAAGGTGAACATATGTTGATTATCATTGTCTATGTAGATGATATCATCTTTAGAGGTGGAAATAATAATATGTGCAAAGAATGTGCCACACAAATGCAAAGCGAATTTGAAATGTCTATGTTAGGAGAACTTTATTTCTTTCTTGGTCTATATATTTTACAAAAAAATGAAGGGATATTAATATCTCAAACAAAGTATGCAAAGGAGATGCTCAAGAAATTTAGAATGGAAGATAGCAAACCATCTAGTACTCCCATGATAATTAGATGCAAGCTAAGCAAAGAACATGAGGACCCTGATGTGAATAATACTATGTATAGATCAATGATAGGTAGCCTACTATACATAAATACATCAAGACCAAACATCACTCAAGTTGTATTCATGGTTTCAAGATTTAAAGTAGCTCCCAAGGAATCACATGTCAATGTTATGAAAAGAATCTTCAGATACATCAAGAGCATAATTGACTATGGTCAGTGGTACCCTATAAGTGAGGATCTCACTTTGATTACATATGCAGATGTTGATTGGGAAGGAAGTGTGGATGATAGGAGAAGAATTAGTGGTGGTGAATTCTTCCTTGGAAATAGACTTGTGTCATGACTAAGCAAAAAGCAAGAGTCAATTACGCTTTTTACAACAAAATCAGAGTATGTAGTAATAGCAGCATGTTGCACCCAAGTCTTGTGGATGAAGCAAACTCTCTAATACATCAAGGTAGAATACCAAGAACCTATTTATATCTTTTGTGATGACTCAAGTGCCATAAACATATCTAAGAATATAGTGATGCATTCTGTAACCAAGCATATGTCCATCAAATATCATTTTTTGAAAGAAAAGGTTGTAGATCCAGATGTAAAAATTGAGTATGTGCCAAAAAGGGACAAAATTATAGATATATTTACCAAGCCTCTTCCCAAGGAGCAATTTGAGTATCTAAGAGAGAAGTTGGGAGTAGTGGCTCCCACACCACATCACTAGATT